>JAADJG010000160.1:0-135559 GCA_012932025.1 Fusarium austroafricanum
GTATTATTATAATAACCTAGAAATTTTTAAATAATTATTTATTGTTTTTTTTGAGATTTTAAGTTTTCTACAAAAGTCAACTCTCCTTTTTATTTTGTTTTTTTACTATAGTTTTTTTTATTTATTGTTTTTTAAATAATTATTCTTATATTATTAATTTAATAAGCCTTAGAAGATACTTAGGTATTAAGTAGAGTTCAAAGTCTCACGTCTCATGTTTTCTTACTCCCCCTAGACAGGGTCCAGGTTGTTCGTGAGGCGGAGAGACGGCTTCAAATTTGCAATTTGGGGAACTGGCCAGGATCACGCGTGTCCAAATATGTCGCTTTTGCAAGCAACGGGCCAACTTTGCTTGGCCAACAGAGATCGGACGCATTGGATTTACAGTGCATAGATACCATATGATAACGTTTGTTAGATCAGCTGGACTGTTACTGTGACATTGCTTTCAAGCTTGACAAGATCTTCAAAGCTATTGTTCCTGGCCAACAGTCAGACTTGTGGCTTGCGGTAAACTTTGGAGTTGAAATTGCTAGCGTCAGTCACAAAATAAACTCTTGCAGCTCAACAAGAGGCATGACAATGGTATTTGTTTGATTAATTATGCAGCTTGATGGTCACGCAGGCCCAAGTTTGAGCCCAAGTCCGGTAACATTCCCTTACAGGACAGTGCCACGGCTTGATGTATTTCTATTGTTGCTCTACGTCACATTTGAACACAGCAACATCAGTGCGCGGTATAACCTATCTTGAAAGCCCAAGCTTTACTTGAGTACGTGCACGTACCGAGAGAAGCAAAGTTTATCGTCTTCTCAACGGGATGGGCCCTGCAAAGTCGGCAGGCAATTACGATGACCTTAGGGCGGTGCATTAAAAAGTAATGTTATCAGAGAGCTGATTGCTGATTGCTACTCCCTGTGCTCTACGGCTGAGCAAAAGCAAGCACGGCGGGTAATTAACGTGACGGGATGTGATACATTGGCGATCAGATCCTATCATTTGTGATAATACCGAGTATAATCGATCACATCCCGCTCCCCGCCTCCTGGGAAAATAATTACTTTTTGTTCGACATGTAGGACATGTTCCAGTATCACATCACAACCCATGGGATGACAGGCCAACACGTCACAAGCATATGAGACATCAATCTGTTCGAGGCAACAATGGGCTCTCCTGGTTGAACGTTATCGTCCAGCCCTTTTTAGATTAATAACACGAGAAATGAGGCGGAAGATTCTTATCACGAATGTGTTTACTCCTGGAAAGGGGTAACATTGTCGGCACAGAGATCCAGGTTACAAACAGATTTGCCATCTGGCTGTTTGAACGATTTCTACACAGGGACTAGGACACAGTCCACGCTGTTGTGTCTCAAAAACGCGACTTGAGACCTGCAGTTACACAGAAGGAATGCAGCTCTCCGTCATATGTTCCGCAGATTAACTCGAGCTGAACTTTGTGACATGAAATATAACTCATGGCAAGTGTTTCAGGGGCTGAGGTAACAACAGAGCGGCCACGAGAAAGGATCTATGTGCTTACAGACTGTTCTGAAAGGCAAGAAAGTTTTGGGTGGTTGCTATTATTGGGGAGGTCTAATCATCCATGAGTTCTGCGAGCTCGGCCTCTTCCTCGGCAGTCAATACGCCGCCGCTCTTCTCCTCCTCTTTCTCGGGCTCAGCAGCCTTCTGAATCTTGACAACAACCTCGTCAAGCTCAGACTTCGCGAGAGGCCACGTACGAATGGTCCCATCAATGCCAACACTGCAAACCTTGCGGGGAGTACCTTCGGAATCATACAGGAGAACGAGGTCTGTGACCTCTTCATAGTGACCAACCAATGTGCAGTACAGTTTGCCAGATGATCGATCCCAAACCTTGACATCCTCATTGCGACCAGCAGTGATAACCCATTGGTCTGTTACAAGAACACCTCGTACATAATCCCCGTGTTCAAGCGAGTCGTCAGCGACAAAGTTCCTTGAACGCGCCAAACATTTTGCAGTTCCATCAGCACTAGCAGTCCAGAGGTCTGCATCTTCACCCATCCGGTCATAGACAAGCCGGTAAATGCTGGTCTCGTGTTCCTGGATAGTAAGTCGCTCAGCATCGGGGCGGTCGGAGAAAGACTCGGGCAGCTGCTCGTAACTGTCCAGGGTCACCTTCCACCGTCGGATATGCGGGTCGCTGCCTGAGCTGGCAAATACGACAGTGGTCGCATTGCTGAGTACGGGATCGATGGCCAGGTGCTGGACGGCAAGCATTGTCGTCGTGGGATCTTGCAGGGTATGTAGCCGTTTGCCAGACTCGACATCCCAAACGAATATCTTCTTGTCGGCGCCTCCGCTGACGAGGATGTGTTTGCCAGAGATGGTCGCACAGATGACGGTTTTCACAAAGTCGGTATGGCCACTGAACTTGCGACCGGGTTTGGCAGTCTCGATATCCCATGACCAGATGTCCTTGTCCCACGAGCCTGCGAACACTGTCTTGTTGTCTTGACCTCCTGTTACGAGGCAAGTGACGGGGGCCTTTGGGCCACGGTATGTCGTTCTAGTCTCTGATGTCTAGAAATAGTTAGCATTAGAATGCCTTGGAGCTATCTAGACATACCTCGAGGTTGATTCGGCGGACAGCGCCAGCCGATTCGGCGATGAATACAGAAGTGAGGGGTGAGGCAGGGTCTGGGACAGCAGCTAGAATCTTGGACTTCATAACTACAGGGTCACCATTCTTGTTGCTGGCCTTGGCAGCCTTGCGTTGACGCTCAACCTGGACAGCACTGTATATGTCGTTAGTCAATGTCGTCGTTGTAGTTGAGATTATACATACTCTGTTTCAAAGAAATGGTCACGGTCAACAGACTGCATGATTATGGCTGAGAACTGATATGTTTTTCCAATACCGAAAGATCACAAAATGTACATAAATAGTGATCAAGCACCTATGAGATTTTGATGTTTTGTTGTCAGGTTTATAGAGAATACTCTGGAAGTCCTATTTAATCTAGGTTAGGCAGTCACAAAAGCGTTGGAGATGTTTAGGTGGGAGTTGAATTAATTTTAGTGGAGCATTCCCCTAAACTGGCAACGAATCGCGGGGTCTTTCCGCGACTTTAATTGCGACGCGCTCAAACGCGTCTCCCGAGAAACGGTTCTAATGTCCCACTTCTAAACCAGCCATCACCATCACCCATCGTCGCCCTTTTTCTATCATATCGAATATTCCGATGCTTGTTTGTTTGTAAACGATAAAACGGCATCATAACGACGACCATGGACTCGACAATTGCACTTAAACCACGGCCTCGACCCGCCCATACGCAAGGAACTACTCGCTGCGCTTATACCCCCGATGGAACTCGTCTTGTCACAGTCGGCTCCAACAACACAATCCGTCTCTACAGAACAGGTTCTGACGGAGAACCAATCAACATTGATGATTGCCAGGAGCAGAACGTGGCTGTTTCTGCAGGCGATGAGTTCTTTGTTGTTGGTTCTGAGGACGGCACTGTCAGCTTATACTCCCTTTCGACAAATACCTTTGAGCGCTTCCTCACTCGGACGACACTACCAATCCGCGATGTTGCTTTAACCGCTGATCGCCAATGGTGCGCTGTTGGAAGTGATGAGCCCAGCGTCAAGATTGTCAACACAAAGGACATTACACAGGTCAAGCACTTGAGGGAGCATGCCGCCGCTGTGCGAAACATTAGCTTCGATCCCCAAGGGCGATTGGTTGCGCTTTCTGGCACAGATGGAATTGTCTACGTCTACTCTCTAACAGCCGAGGAGCCAGAGTTGATTCGAAAGGTGGATGGTATCATTGGTGCCGTGGATACAGATAGCGAGATCTCAACGCGTGTGGCATGGCATCCAGATGGCAGGGCATTTGCCGTACCGACCCCCACTCGAGATATCCAGATCATCTCCAAGAATGACTGGGAGAAGCAAAGGTCTTTCTCCAACGGCCACCTGGCTGATATCACTGCTATCGCTTGGTCACCTAATGGTGCCATGTTTGCATCGGCGAGCAAAGATGGAAAGGTGCTGATCTGGGAAACCAAGACACAGTCCGTCATTGCGAGACATGACTACTCTAATGTCATTGATATTGCGTGGCACCCTACCAAGAACATTATCTCTTTCACAACCACCGACGGTGAAGTCTACATCTACCCAGACGTCCTAACAGATCAGTTCTCGCCCCTATTGAAACTGGACACGCAACCTGCACCCTTTATTCACGACCCCCTTGCTGAGTTATCTGCGAATCGAAGGCCGCCTCCTGTCAATGGTCATAAGCAAGATCTGCCTACACGACCTCGAAGGGACTCACTAGGAAGCCTCGACTCTTTCCTCGAAGGTGGAGAAGGATACGGCGATGATGACTTCGTGGAGGATGATGATGGTGCTGGATATACTGCTACACAAGGCCTGAAACGAGCTCGAGACGAACATGATCTTGGTCTCTCGAACAAGCGTCGTCATATGCTTGAGCCTCAATATCATGAAGCTTTTCAACCAGGAGCGACTCCATGGCGAGGGAACCGTAAGTACCTGTGCCTTAATCTGATTGGTTTCGTCTGGACAGTCGACCAAGATGGCCATCACACTGTCACGGTCGAGTTCTATGACCATGAACTCCACCGAGACTTTCACTTTACAGACACCTTCCTTTATGATAAGGCCTGCTTGACTGAGCATGGCACTCTCTTCTCATGCCCACCCAGAGATGATGCTCCTGCAGTCATCTTCTACCGACCACATGAAACATGGACACAACGCTCCGACTGGCGCATTGAACTACCTCAAGGGGAAGCCATTACAGCAATGTCATTGAGCGAGTCGTTCATCACTGTCACAACTAGCGGCAACTACGTGCGAGTGTTCACATTGTTTGGCATGCCGTATCGCGTATATCGACCAAAGAGCACGCCAATGGTGACGTGCGCCAGCTGGAGAGATTATGTCTTGACCATGGGTAACGGGCCTATGGGTGCAGATGGCAATACTCGCCTCCTGTACACTATCGAGAATGTCAAGAGAGATGAGATTTGTCAGAATGAGGATACAGTAGCTCTTCCCGAGGGCGCCACTCTCAAGAGTGTATTCTTTTCAGACAACGGTGTAAGTACTTCCCCTGCAGAACTCACTACGAGGAACACAACTGACTTGCTGCTAGGACCCCTGCATCTATGACTCAACGGGTACTCTTCTTACACTTCTCCACTGGCGGCAACCTTCAAGAGCATCATGGGTGCCTCTTCTAGATACCAATCTACTTGAACGTCTAGCATCAGGTCGCAAGAACGAATCTTACTTCCCTATTGCTGTGGCTGATAACAAGTTTCACTGCATCATTCTTAAGGGCGGCGACCAGTACCCCTATTTCCCCCGACCTCTTCTATCTGAGTTCGAGTTCTCTATCCCCGTATCCTCGGCACCCAAGTCCAAGCCCCCAAAGCGTAAAACCCAAGAAGGATCTGAGGATCTTGATATGGCTGATGACGATGACGATAAGGATGAAGACGAGGATGGTTCCTCAGAGACACGCAAGCTCGAGCAGCAGTTCATGCTTCATAATGTGAAAGCAGCCCAGCTCCGAGATCTCGTAGAAGCTACATCTGGCAGCCATACGCAGCGTTCGCAGCTCTCACGTCTTGAGCTTGAGATTGACAAGACGCTTCTGCAACTCCTGGCGGTTGAGTGCCGTGAGGGCGAAGAGCGAGGCATGCGTGCACTCGAGATGGTGCAGCTGATGCGAGATCGAACAGGCCGCATGATGGAGGCTGCGGGTAGAGTGGCAGAACGTTATGGAAGAACAATCTTGGGAGACAAGATCCGTCAAGTTGGCGAGAAACGAATGGGAGGGTTGGAGGATGATGACTTTTAAGAGGAATGCTGACGACTCGAAGATATTATTATACTATGGATTTGGAATACGTATAGCATTGGAGGAGTACGGAATCTCGTCGTTCCTCAGATATGGCAGATAATGAATCAAAGAGGAAGTATAGTCACTTCCATCGAAGCCCCGAGGAGGTGACTGCCACGAATCGACTCTCTCTGAAGTTGAATTTCTCATCGGTCTTTATCATTTTCATTATGACTTTTCCATCATGACATTCGATGTCTTATGCCGCCATTGCCTTATTGACCTAAGTGTCATCATATCGAATATTAGCTATAACTGGTATGTCACGATCTGGCTCCGCATCCCCATTAACTAGAAATAATCGATTATCTGCACAAGCCTAGTAGACCCATCATCTCACCGTGAACAAGACTGAGCATGGTAATCCATATGTATATTCGAGCTGCAGGGGTTCGGCGATGCTTCGACATTGTGAGAGACAAAATCTTAACATGTGATTACGGCCCATAATTGTGTGTGTATCTAGTCCTCATAGCCTGTTCAAGCCATCCAGCCAATTGCTCTCAGATTTGGATTTGAAATCTCATACCCTGGACAGAGTAGTTGACTCCTGAATAGTCCCTCACCAAACTGAAGGGAATAATCAGGGGTCAACTGTCGTTCATGCCTACATGGATATCCCATGTTGAGCATTTCTAATCATATCAAAATTTGCTCTTCACACTCCGCTTGTCTGAAGTTCTGAACAAAAATGCAGTCGGGTGATTTACCCAGAGGGAGGTCAACGCCGATCATGAGACCCTGAAAGTTTTACCTGCCTTTCTTTCCTGTAAGCAAGACAGGCAACGTTGAAGTGCCAGGCAGGTAACGTAGCGGACATATGCTTCACGCCGGTCCTGCCGAAAGAAAAGGAATTCCGAAAGAAGGAACTTGTCGTGAACAGAGGGTTTTTGTCGAACAAGTTGCCAGATAGAGTAACATCGTTGGCGTGCACGGGTTCAGTGTCAAACGATAGTGTCTTTGATTTTGAACAGCCCATGCAGCAAAATCAACTGCCGAAGACCCAGTCTTGTCAGCCAAGACCTGCACTATCTTCTAGCACAGTATGTAAGTTGAAAAAAAAAAAAAAAAACTCTTCATTCCCTGTACTCCGGCTGAAAAGTCGGAGATGGCGAGCAGTCAAGGCTTTTCGGCCGGAAGCGTCCATCCCAAAATGTCAAGTTAATACCAGCTGACAGGGTCAGTTCGAAATACAGCCCATCACAGCACAAGGTTGTAGTCGAAAGCGGATTGGCCCAGGTGCAACAAGTATCAAGTGCCATGAATCCTGTCGCCGGAAGAACCGATACTGTCCCTGGAGCGTTCTCGAACATTTCGACAACCGCAGAACCTCTTAGCGCTCTTGTAGTTCCTGTCATGCAAATCAGAACTTCTGAGCACTAACTAGGACGTGACGTGCCTGGCCCTGTCCTGTCATCCATGGCCCCGGGTCTGGTCTGGCGGTTGGCCGGCCATGAGCCGAAGAGCATCCCTGTTTCAGCTAGTTCCCCTTTATTATTATCATCTCGTTTCGGACAGTGCGCCATAAGTCCAACACCCTGGTGAAATCAGTTGAAACAGTGTAAGTTAAGGTGGGATTCTTTCATGCGTAATCTGGGAAAACATTAACCGTGTAATTGAGTCGTGAACACCTAGTTAGATGCCACTAGTCAGACATCACGCTGAGATCTCGCACCAGGGGACGGGACGATCTGGTCGTGCAGGCTGGGGAAGTGATAGACACTTTCTATTTTACCATGAGCTGAGACGCACTCTGTATCAATTATCATAATGTCGGTTGACGATGGCAGAGAGGCCCACGTTAAGCGAAGCCCTGAGTAGGTAGGTAGTTTAAGCATAAGGCCAAGTCAAAGGTCTTGTAAGTTCATTTGTCCTATGTTTTTCGCAAAATATTGATATATGTCATTGCAAGTGCAAGTTCAAGTGGTAGTGTAGCAAGACCAAATGCGAAGAACGAAGCTGGTTGTTGGTCATCCTTGACTAACCTGTCTGTTAGTTCTGACTTCTGCCTGAACTGATCATAACTACTATGTAATTGCCCGAGTAGTTTTGCCATAGAAATCGGCCCTATGTCAGTTCCTTGCAGTGAAAGAAAGCTCTAGGAGCTTGCCGGGCACAGGGGATATGCATCCTGATGGAATATTTTGAACGAGAGTCAAGACCCAACTCTTCGGTCCGAGGCTTGGCATCCCACGGCGGACGGGATGGTGACCTGTGGTGGGTGTTTGAGTTTACTGGCTCAAGCTGGTGGAGAGCCGGCGTTAAATCTTAAATTGTGCGAAGTCAAGTTTGAGCCCGTGGTGCGTGGTTTGCTACATAGCTGTGGGGGCGTGTGGTTCCGAGGATGGAGGCATAGA
Source organism: Fusarium austroafricanum (assembly GCA_012932025.1). NCBI lineage: Eukaryota > Fungi > Ascomycota > Sordariomycetes > Hypocreales > Nectriaceae > Fusarium > Fusarium austroafricanum. The sequence goes on from JAADJG010000160.1 coordinate 8,298, forward strand.
ATGCAGTGGTGTTGCCATTTGATATACTTTACATACGTAGCAAGTTGCGCCGCGGCCCTGTTGTGGAACGCTTCGATGTGTATCGAAAATCTGTATATATTTGGAAACGACAAGGGGAATGCTGTTGTTGAGCTGTTGGTTCTTGAAATTGCTAATGGCATGAGGCTCAACGTCAAGTAGAGGCGTCAGGGTTGAGAGATATTGGTTGCCTAGTGGGGGTTTGCCCTGTTAACATGAGTCAAGAGATTGTGACCTCAGCTCAATAGGATTGTTGAGGTGACCTCCGTTAGTTGCTAGCCTTAACTAGGACTGGGGGAGATAACACCCAGAGATGCGAAATGGCGATAACGGCCTATGTAAGCCTCATTTGGCTGGCACAGTAAACGTAGGGAGGGCAGTTGATCCCCTGAATCTAAGATCGTCAGCAACGTTGCCTCGCATAGTTAGAATTCACATGTCTGATTACCCTTTAAAGCTGAACTGTCTTATTTCCGTAGCTGGCTATTGGCTCTCGCTGTCACCGGAGCTGGGGACCATGGACCGAGGCGGGAATGAATTCAGGACTGTTTAACCATGGATCATCATGGATGACAGCGAGTCATCATCTTGCACATCAATACGGAGTTAGCGTTGCTGGCCCGGTTATGCTCAACCGTTGATGATGCTATCTGTTGCGGGGAAAGCTCATGCTTAGACGGCATTTGTTGAAGAACCAGTCGATGATAGGTATTCATTTTTGGTTGACGTTCGGTGGGACAAAGACCCATATGCCCTGTTGAATAGCAAACTTAAATATCATCTTGTTGAATATGTGGAGCTCAGGCACGAGAAGTTGATCAAGCCAGGATAGTCCAGAACACGATAGACGAGTACGACGACTGTTGCTGGTCTTTGTTCGTCCTTGCTCAGTAAGTTGTGGAACGTTGGTGAGCCTATCCCAAGAAGAGAGTATTAAAATCCACTTAACATTTGCTATTACGAGAACACTCGAAGAATTCTAAGAGAATAACCGAAGAAATGTCCACACGGTTTAGTTAGTGTTAAGCTTGGAGCCAGGCTCTGTGCGTGCGCGCGCCGTGGCCAACGATCGGTTTCTTTTGGCCGTTGACAGGGTCACAGAGACGTAATTGTTTGCTTGTTTGGGATCCCGCTTTGATCCCCTGGCTTGCCTTGTTCGTCTGGTCTGGTCCTGTCCTGGGTCCTGGGTCAGTCTTAGCTACCTAGGGGAAGCTCTCCGAGATGCAGCCATAGATTCGGTCGTTAAGTCCATCGGGACACCATCGCTAAGGTCCGACTAGCGGAGAGAGCTAAGGTACTTGACCATAGTTAAAGTGGCTGGCAGATCATCATAATGGAACGAACCTCCAACAGCTAGGTACATACCGGCAGGGTTAGCTTCTGACTCTCTGGCCTTGAATCAGCCCCGAACGCCTCGCATTGATCTAGTGGTCGTAAAGAGTCAGTGAACGAAGCTGCGTATCAAATATCGTAATATTGAACGTTTGACCATGTTTCGACTTTCGAACGGTTCCTCACAGATGGATGGATAGTGGAAGCAGAGATCTGTCAACCTGCCCTAGCACTCCTGGAATAGACATTAATTGAGATTAGCGGCTAGAAGGAACCACCATACAACGGGAAGCACGGTCAACGGCCGCACGGTCAACGGGCTACGGAGCAGAAGCCGGACCACCTTGCGGACGGGCAGGAGAGCACGGAGCACGCAGAGGTCCCGCTTCCCTGGTAGATAGGTTGCCTAGGGATCATTGGGTGAGAAAGCGTACTTACCTCCTGCCCAGCTGGGAAACAGTAACTCCCCGCTTAGGGGATTGTCAGTAAGGCATAGTTTAGCACCTTCCAATGGTGATAACGGGATGAACAAAAGAACCACGGAACAGCTAGGGAAATGGAAGGAGTAGATGTGATTGATTACCGACATTCTGACAATATCCGTGCCTGCATTAATGCCAAAGTCAAAGTCAAATCAAATCAATTAAGCAATACACACACCAACCTTATGGATAATATTCTAGAGCATTCATTCATTCAGCCAACATGCAATGCACATCATGACAACAGAACCCCTTTCATTTGCTCAGTCATCAACACAAATTCTTTGGCGACGATTTGCGGAAACAGTACCCAGCTCAACAAGGGTACACACCAGGGAGACAGACTTGTTGAGCCAGGGTCAGCCGGGCCGTCCAAGTTGGTTCAGATCCATCCATCATTCACCCAACCGCTTGGCTGCGTTGCGTTGCTAGAGCCCGCCCGCCATCTCGTCACGTCGATGCACTATCCTGCGATCCTGGAGAGCAATTCCATTGCTGCAACCTCACCTCACCGTGGTACCACAGGTGGAGCCTTGTCAAAGTCGTGAGCTAGCAGAGGGTCCGAGCAAAGATTGACTACTCTACTTGACTTGACATGATACAGCACCATATGCACCTTGTCCTCCGTAATTACGGATTTCTATGTATGTGTACTAACGGCTCATGGTATCCGAACAAGGAAATTCTGCACGGTAGCTGACTGTGTGTACATGATCAGTAATGATTGATGTCTTCTAGATCATGGCATTGGTTCGTTGTTGAATACGACTGGACACGACTAAGGCTGTTGCTTTTCATGACAATGATCACGAATCGCTCTTCCGATTTCGCAAGCTCGGCTTCGTTCCCGGCAGAATGATCGCCACAAACAACCCGGTATATGCAGCAACGTTGAGGCTTTTCCTTGACATTTCCACGAGGTTTTTGGATCCAGGCACAGAAAAAGGAAAACTTTCGAGCTTTTTGATGGGGACGATCTATCCATGTGTCCAGCCACACCTTCAATTTCTTCAACATTTCTACACGTACATACACACACTGCATCCACTGAATCAATGCATCTGCCAATCCAGAGAAAAAAAAAAGGTCTAGTCCACTATTGACTGCTCCAGCATACCGGGGCTTCTTCTTTCTTTCTTTTCTGATCCTGCCGATGCCCCCTTAAGACACCCTCTTTGGGCCATCGAGGCTGGGCGCCACACATCGCAGTTTGCCTCCCGGCGTTTCTAGACGCCAGACTCCCACACCATGGAGAAGATGCGGCATGGCGTCGAGGATGGATGCTGAATGTTCCGGGTCCTTCTTCGTGTAAGCTTTTCTTACCATCTCCGGCACGGTTTTGGAGCGACTTCTTGATGGGTTCCTTATCCCAGATCTGTCTCTGAGAGGCACCACTAGATTTTGAAGAAAGTGCAATAGCGGGTGCTGATCTTGGCAGCGCTGTACCAGTTTCTATTGTTCCATTGAACTACCTACCTAGACATGTCAAAGTCTCAGTGTAACACCGAGACAACGGATGAGTCCCTTCAGCCTGGGCACTGGAACCCATTCCAATGAGCCATGGTGTGGTTATACCATTGCTTAAGGCATAACATTGATCCAAGACTCTGGACCACTATAGCAAGACTGTCAACTCTCCTGATTGTTGCAGCAGTTGAAAATGGGATCAAAGCAGTCATCATAGCACCAGGAGCCAGGCTATCGTGCTTGAAAACTCCGTTCCTGGGTGTGGGACGTCGGGAGTGAGTGTAAGGGTCTAATGGGAAGGGCTGCATTATGAACAATGGATGCGGGTGCCAGCAGAGGTTGAAGTGGGTGTGAGTGGGCTCTTCTTGGAGACTAAACTCCTCGGGTTCGATTGGATCTCAGCTGGGCAAGCCTTCTGGCTCTCCCCATGTCTTTCGTGGGTAGCCATGCTAGCCATGAGCCATCCCCATCCCCATTCTATCTCCATGGAGTCCTCGCTAACCATGCCCCCAAATTTCCAACCCTGGATCCATTTGATATTGATCGCATCGGATTCCTTGCAGCTCCAGAAAAAGAAATCAGTCCTGGCCAGCAGCCTGCCAGACTTCTCTCTTTTCTCTCTCTCTTCCTGTCTTTACCTGGACTCTCTATTACCAGTACCTTACAGCTATTCTATCCCTACACACAACCAGCTGTTTGGGTCTGGCTAGAGCTTCTCCGCTCTTAGCCTCTTCTTGAACCGCTCTTACTGTCACTGTACATTCCCGTCATCTCTTTCACAGTGCCCAGAAGCTGTTTTCTTGCGCTCAGCCTTTTTCTTCGACCGCCACTCGCCAATCGTTTTTCGGCTCTGAGAGCTCTCCCCGCTCGTTCCCACGTAGGTGTCATTGCCAGCAGCCGGCCTGACGATTCCTCAGTTGCGCATTGCTGGGCTGGAACACCTTGGACTCCAGGATCAGGATCAAACCTAACTAAGACTTCTTAATCAAGCAAGCGTTTGATCATCGCGGCATCACCGAGCTGTATCGAACGCTACCAGGGATCGGCTCAGTTTCGTCTATCGCTACGTCCTTGCGCTGGCTGTGCCCTTTGCCCGAACAACCTATCAACTGGCCGAGGCGCCAAGATAGACTCAGCGACAAATCTCGCCTCCCCCGCTGCCTTCTAGAAGGCCGAGAGTCCTGAAAAGGCCCCTATGCGAGGCTGATCAACAGCAACTAAGGTATCCTAGCCAGGGTGTCGCCTAAAACTAACCTTAGTGACCGACCTCCCTAAAGCACTTTCTTGGCTTTTTTTTGGTTTGAGAGCTTGTGGACCAAGAACCTGGCGGGACCAGCCCAGCTGCAAATCGCCGTTCTTGTCTGTCTTGTCTGGGGCTATTACCGCATGCCATTTTGTCGTTCGTCTCTCCTCTCCTGTCACTGTCTGTCACCTTTTCCTTCTCCAAGCGAAGGAACACTGCGTATTTCGCCTACTCACGCCGAGAAGCGCTTGGACAAGCTGAGTTGCGCTGCGCTGCGCGACATCATCCCACCGACTCGTTTCTGCGCCCAGAGAATGAGGTAAGCTACTTGAGGATTTTGCTCTGTCCTGCACAGTCCAGTTCGCGCCCATTGATCGCATTACATCGCATCATGTCGCAAGTACTGCACAGTACGGCACGTATTGTTTTATCAACCGGCCCCCGATCCCGACTCCGCTACCACTTGACGTCGCCTCCCTCCTCCGATGTCTTTCGGCTTGTGATCCACCGTCTCGCATCCGCGATAACGTCTCTATCTCCGGATTCTCTTTCCCTTTGCCTCTGCCTTACTCTTGCTCTTTCATGCGTCGTCGTCTCAAAGTTTAGCCGCTCCACACCCACCACTCAATCCCTACTTCACACCCCCATCGGCTGGCCTTGTGTTCACCCTCCTACCTCACCTTTCATACATCTATGTACTCCATCCTTTAACCTCCCCGTTTCCTTCCGTCCTCGCCTACCGCTCGCTTCTCCTTGGATCCTCTGTTTCTTGAAGAAAGCAAGCATCTGTCGACCCTAATCCTGGTTCTGTCTCTTCATGACCCTTCTTGTCGACTAACCATCATGGCTACAGCGCACATGGCCGTCAGGACTGACACCTTCCCACATTCGACTTCAATTCCTCATAGCGAGTCAATGGGTGCTCGCATAATTCCTATACCAACGCCAACGATCAAGATGTCTCCCCCAAGCAACGGCGACCCGATGGAGATAACATCACCTGCGCCATCTTCTACTGGCAACCACAACTCTGACTCCGATGCCAACGGCAAATCCAACGATCGACCCAAGAACTCTCCCGCTCCCGATTCCAACAATGTTACAAACAACAATTCCAATAGCATGCCTGCACCTCCGCCAGCTGCCGCTGCCGTGCATCAACCCAAAATCGTGCAGACGGCCTTCATTCATAAGCTTTACAAGTGAGATTGCGCTGTCACGGCTTTCGCGATATCTTGCTAACATTGCGGCAGCATGCTGGAAGATCCTAACATTCAGCACTTGATCTCGTGGTCCGCAAGCGCTGAAAGCTTCGTTATGTCGCCCTCGGCCGACTTCTCAAAAGTTCTATCGTACGTCCGAAAAACTCAGAAGCTGTCCAGTTGGCTCTTGACTAATACCTCCCAGTCAATATTTCAAACACACCAATATTTCATCATTCGTGAGACAGCTGAACATGTATGGTTTCCATAAGGGTATGTATTAGAGCTTGCATGATCTGTGAAGAATTCTATCATGGCTAACTTGCGCGCATAGAACGTGATGTTTTTCATACAGGAAATCCTGATACGACTCTATGGGAGTTCAAGCATGGTAACGGCAACTTCAAGCGTGGCGACCTAGTTGGCCTGCGAGAGATCAAGCGTCGAGCCAGCAGACATGCCCTTGTGCATCGCGAGAGCAACTACACAAAGCCTGTGACATCGCAACCAGGAACGCCAGCCGAACCCGTGCCCATTCCACCAGACAGCGCCGATGCCCGACTGCTCAACATTGAGCATACCCTCTTTGAGTTGAGCAACCGTCTGCAGAGGAGTGAGGAGGCGGCCCACTATATGCACGTCAAGAGCCAGGCCGCGATGGACACTGTGAATCGACTTCTCCATTTCAATCAAGAGCTCTCAAGAACCATGCTATCTCTTGTTCCTGCGGAGAGTGCCCTCTCTCGTGATGGTATGTTTCAGTGCCAGATGAAAGCGCCAGTAGTAGCTTACCTAAACTCTAGTGATTACTTTACAAGGCGAAATGCAGAGACAGGCCGACGTCCTTCGGACTCTGGAGGAGCCACCTCAAGAGGCTCCTTACACCGGCCGACAGCAATACTTCGCCAACGTCGAGAATGCCCCAGTATCGCCCAGACAACTTGCGCAGGACGACCAGAGACGAGGCCCTACGCTTGGCGTCCCCCCAGCGCGCGGCCAGAACTTCTACAAACCACAGGTTCCCTCCAACTTGTCCGCCGGCACACGTAGACCATATGGATCTATTAGCGGAAGTAGTACCACTCAGTCGTCCCCGTTGCGCACAGTTCCACCACCTCCGCCGCCTGCCCCTCATCCCCTTTCCAATGTCGAGACCGTTCCTGGCCCTGGTAGTCTAGCCCGCCGTCATACTGCCGCCGATATTCGTGCCCATGGTTGGCAACCTGCCCCCTCTCCCTTCAGCACCGGCGCACCAACAGGAGCTTGGCCTCCATCGCCCAGTCGTGTGGCTCCTGAAGAGCAGCGGATTAGAGATTCCTTGTCAACATACTCGTTACAGACTGCATCTCAAACACAACCCCATTCACGCCCAACAACGCCCCCTCCTCCATTCGCAAACGGTGTTGGCGGTGGCGCTGACACCTTTGGAGGCTGGTCATGGGGCTCTGCTGGTCGCGAGAATAAGAACCTCGCTTTGAAAGACCACTCAGCTCCTCCAACCCGAAGGGGAAGCATGGCTCATATTCTAAACCCCAGTGACACTGCCGAGAGGTCGGACGAAGACGAGGATCCAAGAGGAGACGATGACAGAAAGCGAAAGCGGATGCAATAAAGTACATTCGATGAGCAAAATCTATGACATATCAAATCGGTTAACTCGACAAATATCAACCCTCCCTAGTATGGATACCAACATTTCACGCATAATACATGTACATACATACACGAATTTTGTACCTGGACATTTTACTTTCACGGGCCATACATATAATTGGATTTACATGGCAAGGGGAGCCACCTTTGGAGTATAGGAAAATGGACGGTTAGAGGGCAGTCACGGCGGCTTTCTTCATTACGAGCGCGAAGCATTGCAAGATACCATGGCAGGCATTTTGTTTAATTCCATGGAAATCGTTAGTTCTCGCTGACAGGAAGGGGTTCGTTTCGGTACAGTACACCCAAGAATCAAACAGACATAGTATTCTTGGGAGGAGTTGCATGGTTGGTGTAGGGTTATACCATTGAAGACATTACTATTCTAAGCAAGTTAAATCTGCGCCGAGTGTCTCGTTTCTACTGTTGTGGTGATGTGCTTCTGGGGCTGAGTGATATAATGGGTATCTTAGTGTAAAATGACATATGCTCTCATGTCTCCGCCTCCGCCTCCGCATTCCCAGTCTTTTGCTTCTTCTTCTTCTTCTTGTTCTTCTTCCTGGGCTTCTTGTCTGTCGCACCATTGCCCAAGCTTGCTTCTCCTTCCCTGGCGACAGTGTCCTCTATATTCACATCCACATCCATATCCGCACCGACTTCACCCTCGTGCCCGTTCTTCTCCTTGGTCTCAGTCGCTTCTGTAATAAGAGTCTGATTTTCGGACTCAGGCTCAGGCTCAACTTCCTTCTCCCTTTGCGGCCTCTTCCTCTTCCCCAGCGCACTCCTCCCAGCTTCCTCCTCGCTCTCGCTCTCGTCCACTTTCTTCTTAGTTTTCCCTGATGCGTCCTTGCTCATTCTGCCTCTCAACATCCTCTCTTCCTTAGAATTGGAGAACTTTTGCACTTCTTTCTTCTCGGGAACATAGCCCAGTCCTTCGTTTGGTCGCGTGCCGCGGGTAAGATCGTCATCGTCGTCTGGGGTGGCACGGCGCTTTCGGGGTATGTCGCGACTGAGTGCCATGGATTTTCCAATAGAGATTCTTGAGGCAGAGAGGAGTGAGAGGGTGTTTAAAATGGCGTCGCGATTGTCTGCGACTGGAAGAGGTGTAGGAAGCCCAGGCGCCATTGTGTATATTGTGAGGATGTAATATAGTGATGTTAATGCGTACACAATGGAGAGGGATTTGACGGACGAATGAATTGGTGAGAAAGTTAAAATCGAAAAGAGTCTATGGCGGGAACGTTTTTAGTGTTTGGTTTGGAGAGAGTTGGTGATGGGGTTTGGTGAGTGGACTTTCGTAGAAGAATTTCACATGCGATCAAAATGCGCTTATCTTATCAATGCTACACTAAGTAGGTAGGTACCCAATGTTGCAACAACATCTGTAACAGTGACATAAGGATGAACAAAACATGCAAGGATTTAAAGATAAATAGACAAATGCTGGAATATCTGATTGGTTTAACCGAAAATATATATGCTAGAATGATTAACATTAGGAAATTACACCATCTCTATCCCAATTTCGTTGTAGTACTTTTGGTCGTGAATTCGTAAACGTGAAGCAGCCATACCGCAATGGCTGTTCCTTTGGATTAAGCCATTAATAGCTAGCCGTCGTGTCTCGTAGACTGAGCACGTAGGGTAGATCCGTATAATCGTGCCGTGTGGCAAGTCGAATAACTGATGCTGAGCTCCCCGATGACCTGGATCGAAGACTCGGGGTCGGCGGCTGGCTCTGTGGGTGCTGGTGCCGAGTCCTAGCAAAACTGTTATTACTAGGTCTTCGTGCTATGGATCCTGTCCCTGTGAAACCGCTCCTCACGCTATTAGGAGCAGTCTCATAGATGTTCCAGGTATTCGTTGATATTTGACGCCTTATTCGAGTAGAGCTGCTGATGCTCGCAGCATCTGAACGTGTCGAGTTACTGTGAGGCGTGCCCAGCCTACTTCTAGCATCGTCATCGCCGGTGGTAGAGGGCGAGGATGTATCTGTATGATCGTCCAAATTATCCAGATCCAGGGGCTCCATAGCGCGGAGGATCTCGGCAAACAGATGCATTAGTTCTTTGAATCGAGCGTTGGAAATGGGCCGATTGGAGAAGCGCGCATATTCGTAGCGTGACAGAAATTCGATGGTGGTTGCGTCCATCTCGAGTACCCCTAAACCAGCAAGATGAACTATGTAATCGCGTAGACTCATGTTGGCGGTTCGCTGCAAAAGCGCCACTGCGTCGGGATCTAGTAATGGGGGATTCGTCTCGGAGGTTGGATCGTGAGGCGCAAGAGTCAAAGCCTTGGCTTCAATGAGATCGGGCAGTTCGGAGAAGACGGTGGTGTATTGGAGATTAGGTAGATCTGGCGCGTTGGGCGATGCCCAGCCATAGTGTTCAATATCGCCCCAGACAGGTTTTCGTCGAGGTATTACCACCACTAGTTCCTCCGCGGGGCCACTGGGACCATCAAAGCCCAGCTTAACCCTCGTTTCGACAGTTTCATCATCCGGTGTTGTATTATCGGTCTGAAGCCTGGGGCGTGATTCGTATGCGATAGATGCGCTGCGGCCAAGACCTAGTCCAATTACTTTGTAAACAGTCGAGCGAAGATCTCCCTTCTCAATGGGCACCCATCCTTTCGGTATCGCTGCGAGATCGGTCTTATTGATATATAGACGGGTGAAGAAGACGAACGACACGACGAGAATGGCGGAGACGTAAGCGGCGATGAGGATCCAGATATTATAGAGCTGTCGATTTTGGAACGAGCGATGAATGGCGTCACCGGGGGTAGCTATTAGTAGTCCAAGGAGACAGACGTAGAGAAGAAGGTAGAGGGTGCGGTAGACAATAGAGGCGACAAGCCGTCGATTAGATTCGGGGGACGCCATGTTCCTAGCCCATGAGCATAAGAAGCGAGTCGCAGTTACAATGCGATGCGATCAAAGGCGCTATGACCGGGATAGTGAGTATAGAGAGAAAAGGGATGAGGAGCTGAACATGACTAAAGTTGAGTTAAAGGAGAAGATAAACGAGTGAACGAAAGATTAGTTAACACTACTACAGTGAGTGGTGTCACTGTAGTTGTTGAGGGGGTTGGGTGAAGAATGGCATGTCCAAAAGGCGGGTGGGCTCTTAGAGATGATGCTTGATGCAACCAAACCAGAGTTGGACAGACAGAAAGAGGTTGGCAGTTGCTGAGGACCCTTGATTGTGTTACAGTGTCGTTTAGACACGGACACGGCTTGTTTGATACAGTATCATCCCGGCCCCACTATCTTTAATTGCGTTACCTTACACTGCTTGACTGCATAAGTAAAGGAAGCTTCAACATGGGACGCAGTGCTCTGTACTCTGTAATATGCAGCACATAATTATTCCATTACTTTTCTCAATTTATACAAGATGTTACAATGGTATCATAATACATTAATATCCTACCCGATATGCCTTGGTTTTACATCCTAAACTCTATCGTCCCACCTCCGCCATCTCAGACTTCTCCGCAGTCGCAGCAGCCTCCTTGGCCAAGCGAATATCAGTTAATGTCAGTCTAAGATCGGTACTATAAGGCTCAAACTTGACCAACACCTCTTGTAGAGCGGTCTTCAAGGCACCCACAACCTCTTCCACTTCGGGACTCACCCTCTTCCCCGAGACATCAGTCCAGTGTAAAGGAAATTGAAGACGGAAAGCCTCCAGTTTCTTAATCACTGATGTGAAAGTTCGGATAATGCTTGGCACATCTCTGTGCACATTTCCAAACTGATCCTCTGCCAGACTGTGTACCGATAGATGGTGAAGCACATTGATCGCATTGATGCAAAGCGTAGGCTCAGCATATGGGGTGCCTAGCACCGCGGCCGCGAATTGAGTTCGGAAATCTTGCTGGAACAAAGCAGCGACAGTGTCCACTTCCATCATTCGAAGCGTCCACTGTTCGAATTGGCTCTTCAGATGCTCGGGAGCGACAAGTTCCTGTTGTTCCTTGGTCAAGCCCCAATCCTTGGCCTCCTTCCATGCCTTCTTTGCAATTGGGCTCAACTTGGACGCAGGAGACTCGCCAGGGGATCGTGCGACTTGTCCCAGTCGCTTCTCAACCTCACTTCGCATCGTCTTGGGGGCCGCGCTGCTGTTAAAGATGGGGTCATCTCGAAGAGGAGCAGAAACTCGCTGCTTAGGTTCTGGGGCAGGTTCAGCGGGAGGCGCCTCAGGGGCTTTGCCGTAAGTATCAACTCGTGTCTCGATAGACTTGACCACTTCCATACAGATACCATAAACCTGAGACCACATAGGTCCATTCTTACGGTCAATGTCCTCATAGATAGCCTGACGACGGGCGTCAAAACCTTGGGCAATGATTGCAAGCTCCCACATGGCGAATGCCTAGTCAAGATTAGAAACGACATTTGAATCAGTATACGTGATGTGTCTTACCTTAATAGGGAGCTTCTTGCTCTTCAGGCCATTCAAAAGACTACCGTTGGGATCTTTAGACTCAGAGGTAAGAGGCTTGCCGTTCTTCAGGGGCTCCTTAACCATGAATTTAGAGAAAGCAAAGTTACCAATATTCCAGATCAAGTGCACGAAAGTTCCAGCTTCAATGCATCGGAACAGAAGCCAAAGATCACTCGGCCAACTAGGCGGGAGCATGTTGGTTTTTGGTAGGTTGTAGAAGATGCGCAAGAACATAAGCGCCCACCCCCAAATAAACGATCGCAGGATGGCGTAGTAGAGAACCAATGCGACAGGAAGCGCACTCGCAGCGCCCGAAAGAGAATCGCCAAATGTATGTGGGACTGCATAGAGAACCAGCTTCAACGCGTCGGCTTGCTTGTCATTCTTGCCCTTTGACAATGCAAGGACCAGACGATCAGTATCTCTTCGATAGTGGTTGAACGTTTGCGTGAGAGCACACGAAATCATGTATGCGAGCAAGAAAAGCGGCCTCTCGTTTAGTCTCGCACGGTCACCACTGAAGTAGGTAATCCAGGACAGGTTTGCTCCTTTAGGCATTGCCCAGAGGAAAACATGGCTAAAGAGCAAGCTCGAGAAGCCGTACCAAAACAAGGTCTCGTATGTCTGGAGCTGAGCAATGGTGCTTCGGAGGGTTTGGAAGCCGGAGCCAGTGGTTCGTAGACCAACGTGATAGTTTGCTATTCGGAGGACGACGATCGCAAGGCCACAGGTGAAGATGAAAGCAGTTCGCACGCCAGCAGGGCCGATGGGAAACCAAGACCAAAAGTCTAAAACGATACAAGTCAGCGAGGCGCAGATGAAAACCCAAAACAGTTGGACTCACAAGATTTCCAACTGTCCAGAACGACCGCTTGGAAATAGGACACAATGAGCAAAACAGTCGCAGTTGAAGTGAATCGCCTGTGGAGAGCAGGCTGCAAGAAGTCCTTGAAGGGCGCTTTTCTAACCGTGGTGGCCGCCATCTTGACAGCGCACCCCAAGATAAAGAAAGGCTTGGGACGTTGTTTTGCGATGGTGTCAGTGGAAGCTCTAAGCTCAACCCCAAGTAAATAATAAAAATCTCCAGCCAGCAACCACTCCACTCAATGCAGGCGCTAACGTCCAAGCTCCGTCATTATCTATCACGTGCTTATAGTCCAGGTCCGGCCCCGCTCTGGTTGGTAGGAGGGTTGCAAAATAATAGGCACACCAAGAAGACTATAGGCTAATATCTACTAATAAGTACCTAATCTTTAGCAAACTTGGGTAAATTTAGGTGAGATTTAGGTAGTCCTTGGGTGGTTTTTAGGTTATGTGCCTAAAAGGTGCGCCAGTTATTTTCTAACCCACGTGGTTGGCTAGATTGAGACGCATGTCCAATTACGTATGTTTGCAGGGTGCTGATACCTATAGTAGATACTGAGACTCTCAGCCACCTTCTAACAGGGCAGCACCTGACCTTTGACGCTTGCATCAACAAACTCGTTTTTTGCTTTTAATAAGCGACTCGCGCATTTGATCTCGAATTGTAAAACCTCGACATAAACAAACCACAGCCATGTCGTACGATCAGCTTTCGAACCTCGAATCCGGTCGCCGTGGCGGTTATAGCGACGACCCAGCCTTTCAAGAACTACAGTACGATCTTAAGGGCAAACTTCAAACCCTTCTCAGCAGCAACCGGAAACTCGCCAACGATGTCAATGTACTGGGAACTCGAAAGGATACCCCGCGCTTGCGGGAACGAGTTCACAACAGCATGGATAAGACGAGGGATATGTGCAGAGATATTGGCGAGGGCGTTAAGCGGCTTCAGACATGGGAAGAGTTGACGGTATGTTGAATACATCTTGAATCAATTGTCGCATACTAATTCTATCCAGAAACAACAAAAATACGAACAAACAAAGGTCTCGAGCGACTTTCAAGCAGCGCTTCAAGAGTTCCAAAGCCTTCAGCGAAAAGCTCTCGAAAAAGAGCGCGCATCCGTTACCGCTGCCCGTGCGGCACAGGAGGGCGAACCCACCGAAGGTGCTCAGTCTGGCAACCAGCTAGAGCAACTACAGCAACAGGAACAGCTCCCACAACTCGCAGCCCAAGACGAGGTTGACTTCCAGGAAGCTCTCATTATCGAGCGTGAGGAGGAGATTCGCAACATCGAGCAGGGTGTCGGCGACTTGAACGTGCTCTTCCGACAAGTAGCGCAAATCGTCAATGAGCAGGGAGAGCAGCTAGGCACCATCGCCGATAACGTCGAGAACGTTCGCGACGACACGCGGCAAGCTGATGTTGAGAACCGACAGGCCGCGCGGTATCAGAAGGCAGCCCGCAACAAGAGTTGCTGCCTGCTCCTGATCCTCGCTGTTATTCTGACCATTGTTATCCTGGCTATTGTCCTTGACTAGATTATGAGAGCGCAGCATCTGACGATATGGGTGGCCTATTCTTGTTTCTAAGGCGTCTATCGGAGTTTTCTAGGTATACATTGCTTCTTGTTCCCTAAGAGTACACATTGGTAGTTGCACATGAAGACTTAATCAAATGTTCTTTTTGTTTGAAGTCTTCGCATTCCGTGATGAGTCTTTCAGAACGAAGGGGAGTGCTTTCTCCTTTTTGGGGGCCCTCAGGCTTGGTGTCTTGGGTATAACAAGGCGCTGAATAAAGAAGTCGTTGACACGAGTGAGGGCAAATGAAGTACCCCAATAGAGAAAGATGGCGCTTGGTAGATCGGCAAAGAGGAGAGGCAATATGGGCATCATGAGCATTGTTCTGCCCAAGAGCTGTTGTAGTCTAGATGTGACGATAGCGTTTGCATCAGGAGGCTGGATTCGTAATAGCACTTGGAGCTGCTGCTTAGACATCCTCGCCCAAGTGCTCCAGACTAGAATGCCTGAGCAGATGACAGGGAGACCGTAATAGGGATCTGCAGAGGCTAGGTCCGTAAACCAGAGCAAGCCTCCATCCACCAAGGACTCGTCAAACATACTGCTCGAAGCTCCAAGGCCCGTGTTGCCCAGACCAATTTTGTGACTGATCCAACCCAGGGGAGCACCGCATTTACGTCGTAGAGCCTCAGATATGGTAACAAAGGGAACCATTCCGAGTAAAGGCGCAAAACTTTTCCAACGCTGAAGACCCCAGGTCTTGAAGATTCTTCGTCTTGACTTTTCAACAGCGCCTGAAACTCGAAGCAGCCTCACACGCTCTGGGATATTCATATCATTCAGCTTCCGATCTTGGGCATGACGGCGTGACCAAGCCGTGATAAGAGGATCTAGTGGTTTTCTGGCTTCCCGCAAGCGAGCACTGTAGAGCTGAAGAGGGAATCGGATGGTTGCGTTGACGCCCACACCAAGCAGTGGGATGGACACATACCATGGCATACCTGCACTGTGAACCCAGCTCAGAGTATCGGCAGTCATGGTGACAGTTTCACCGAGCGCTGAAGCGACGGAGAAGTTTCTGCGGTTGGCGCATGGTGATGGTGATGGTGATAATGTTGATGAGCTGAGAATGGCTGGATGTGAGATGCGGTGTGTTGCATTGGTGGTTACGAGAGAGGGCCTAGCTTGAGGTGATAGAGACTGAGCGGTTCGTCTAAGGAGGGACATTTTGATCCATTACCCCGTGATTGCGGTTGTAATTGAGATTTTGGTTATGATGTGAGTAAGGCTCATGAGATCAATTGGACTGGGGCTATTTTTCTCAAGATGGAGCCAATCAGAGGTTACTATTCATAG
This sequence comes from Fusarium austroafricanum, assembly GCA_012932025.1. Taxonomy (NCBI): domain Eukaryota; kingdom Fungi; phylum Ascomycota; class Sordariomycetes; order Hypocreales; family Nectriaceae; genus Fusarium; species Fusarium austroafricanum. The sequence goes on from JAADJG010000160.1 coordinate 23,889, forward strand.
TTGCAATATGTATTCACATCCATGATAGGTAGAATAACGATTCAACACAAACCCAGCTGATTTATTCTCCTTAGGACATACATGCTAGGTACTGCAACTGATGAAGATTGTGCAGTCGTCGAATAGATCTATTGGCACGATTGAACACTCCCTGAAATCTGAGATAATCATTTGCCTAATACCAACACCATGACGGCACCTATTTAAAGTATTCAGTTCAAATTAATAATTCGAAATCTCAGGAGCCTGTTTAGAAATTTCTCTAAAATTAGAACTATAGTTTCTCTCAACTGAGACGACGTGGCCTCATGGTTTATGAGGAGGAAGTACTCGAGTCAAGTATTCTGCTAAACGCTGCGTAAGCTCCGGTTGGCTAAATTGATCCTTGATCTCGTATTCTTAAGGAATAATGGACCTTTAGATAGGTAATTCAAAACTTGTGAAAAGCCTCCTCAGCCTGCTCATAAACCCTCCCCGCGGGCTACCGAATCCACGGAAGGGTCCAGTGACCAGGGTCAGAAGCGTTGAAACCCCTGTAGCTTGTGCAGCTGCAGTGGGTCAGATACTGAACCTTCGGAGCTTACAGCAGATTCAAAAGCTTAGCTTCGGTATCTCTAGCGGTGTCTGCCTATCCCCCACCAACTTTTCGAGACTGGTCTGGCCAGCTGGAGACGTCACATTGTCACCACATGCTCTCTCGCTCACTTTCTTTCATGGCAGCCTTTTGCTACCACGAATTATCAGCCTCACGCCTCGAGGCCATATAAATACTGTCGCTATCAGCATATTCTCTACGCGGTATCCATACCCTCCCCGATTATCTTTCCACGCTCCCGAACAGGCATCCCATCCTTGACTGCGAAAGACGGCCTAGACGATGGCATCAATAGCGACGCTTGCGCCAGTGGCACTTCTGCTTGCTCTTCCTCTAATGGGTGGACTTCTACGGCATTTCCTGGGATGGTCACTTCGAAAACGAACAGAGGGTCGCCACTCTCATCTCCTGGCCCTCATGACAGAGGAGGATGCTGCTGCCCGTGCCAAAGATCCCCGAGGCAGCGCCGAGACGAAACTCGTATTCGATGTTGATGATAACCTTCAAAATACACTGTATGATCAAAAGGACTGGGCTGGCATTGTGGGCTTCTTCCATCCGTTCTGGTACGTTAACATGGAAGCTATCATGGAAGCTGGCTAATGCGATGAAGCAATGCTGGAGGTGGCGGAGAGCGAGTCCTCTGGGCTGCCATTCGGGCCACGCAAGATCGTTGGCCAAAGGCCAAATGCGTTGTGTATACTGGTGATCACGACGTAACCAAAGATGCAATCCTGAACCGAGTGAAGGTATATTGGCCTGAAAAGCATCCCTGGGGGCCACGACGTGCTTACAATGTGACAGACAAGGTTCAATATCGAGCTCCATGCTCCTACGATCACGTTTCTCTATCTCTCCAAGCGGGATTGGGTACTCCCTTCTACGTGGCCTCACTTCACGTTGATCGGCCAATCGATTGGCTCTCTCATTCTAGCTTGGGATGCTTTCTCACTGCTTGTGCCCGACGTCTTTGTCGACACGATGGGCTACGCATTTGCTCTTGGTCTCTGCAAGTTTTTGTTCCCCAAGGTACCAACAGGAGCGTATGTGCATTATCCCACCATTTCTACCGACATGCTCGACTCTCTCGACTCAAAGGCAGCCCCAGGAACACAGGGCGCGCATGCTGGAAAGGGTGCTGGTGCTCAGGGTTTCGTCAAGAAAAACTACTGGAAGCTTTTTGCCGTGATTTACTCCTGGGTTGGCTCAACAGTTGATGTTGTCATGACCAACTCGACTTGGACTCAAGGTCACATCAAGGCCCTATGGGGCCCTTACCGCAAGCAGAAGAGCAAGACAGATCCCATCTCAGTCGTCTATCCTCCCACTGCCGTTCGAGAGATGGAGCGCGAGGTCGAAGTTTCCGAAGAGAGCGAGAAACGACGAGAGAAAGCCATCGTCTACCTTGCGCAATTCCGGCCTGAAAAGAACCACCAGCTCATCCTACGATCCTTCGCTACCTTTATCAAGACCAAGAGTCAAGCCTCCAAGGGTGTGAAGCTAATTTTGATTGGAAGTGTGCGCGATGATTCTGACTCAAAGCGTGTGTACGAGCTGCGTCTCCTCGCCAACGAGCTGGGTATCAAGGACAGTGTCAAGTTCCACCTTGATGTTCCCTGGTCAGAAGTTTTGGACTGGTTGAGAAGAGCTTCGGTGGGCGTCAACGGCATGTGGAATGAACATTTCGGCATTGGCGTCGTGGAGTACCAAGCTGCTGGCCTCATTTCCGTGGTTCATGACAGTGCTGGTCCCAAGTTCGATATCGTTGTACCAATCGACGACCAGCCAACTGGTAGGTCACCCCAAAGTAATATGATTATCTTTTGCTAATCAGTATCTATAGGTTTCCACGCTACAACAGAAGAAGAATTTGCAGAGGGCTACGAGAAAGCACTCTCACTACCTGATCCTTTGGCAGTTCGCCTACGGGCACGGGAGTCAGCAAAGAGATTTACCGAAGAGGAATTTGCAAAGAAGTGGACGGTTCAGATGGCGCGTTTGGTGTCACTTGCGAAACGAGAAGCGTAGACTTGTAGTGAATAGACTTGAGGATACCCCTTTTTCTGAAACATTAGCGGAAGAAAGACAGTATAGAGCAGCTAATACAGTAAGCGCGAAGCTTGGGCATGATATTGTCATTATTCTATGTATATCTTATACAGGGTTCCCTGAGGGGACTGCCGACTATCCAATCAGGAATAATAACGATGAAAGTTCTATCTCATCTCGTCTCGTCTGCTCTCTAGAGTGTCACACCTCCACTGTTTTTCTGTCTCGGCTCGCGCGCAACATCGAAAACACCCTCCGAGTCTCTCGTCAGCGCCTGTACCGCACTAAGGCCTTCATCAACCCAAGTGATATTGTGACCTCTTTCCTTCAGCGACGGGACATCATAAGAGTTAAACTTCTTCTCCACGAGCAAATTATCGGGCACAAGCTGGTTGTGCACACGTGGCTCGCGAACGGCATCTTTGATGGACCAGGATGGAGAAGTAAGAACACGCCAGGCGACTTGAGTGGTGGCCGAGATAATTCGAGAGCCACCTGCTGCACCAATGACGGCAAAGAGAGAACCATCTTTGTGGGAGACAATGAGAGGTGTGCAGGATGATAGGGGGCGCTTGTTTGGGCGGATGAAGTTTTCTTCTGCAGGGGCGAAGCCAAATTCATTGGGAACGCCAGGGATAGAGAAGTCGTTCATCTCGTTGTTCCTAACAAGATGTTAGCATAAGATTTTGATAAAGATACTAGTAGTGTACTTACAGAATCACTCCAGTGAGGTTGTCCATAAGAAAAGATCCAAAAATAAGGTTGACAGTGGTTGTCAACGAAACAGCCATACCATCGGCATCCGCAGTTACGATATGTGAAGTGCCATGCCCATCAGATGAGTAAATCCCATCAGGGTCATACTTGTGAATATCCTGAGTCTTCTTTGGATCGATCTTTCGTCGAATCTTCTCTGCCTTTGTCAGATTGAGCATCTCGTGCTCAAGCTCAGACACGCCATCAATAAAATCAGGATCACCGAGACGCATACGGGCCCCGTATGCAAACTTCATGGCTTCGATATAGATGTGCAGAGTGGTGTTTTGGTCCTCGCCCTGGTGCGTGTAGCCGTTCATAGTGTTGAGGATGTTGAGTGAAACTGCACCACTGGCTGGAGAGCTGATGCCGTAGACATTGTAACCTTTGTATTCAGTATGCAGAACCTCGCGGGAGATAACTTGGTAGTTTCTATAGTCATTCATTGTGATGGTGCCGTTTGACTGTTGGATGGTCTTGACCATGCTCTCCGCTGGTATCATGTTAGTTCTTGCTCGGCTCTCGGTTCCCGAAGCTTACCAAGAGGGCCTGTGTAGAACGCATCCGCACCATGATCTGCGATGGCTTGAAGAGTACTGGGTCTATTAGCAAGGCTGAACAATCATGGAGATTTCTGACCTACCGGGCGTATCGCCGTCTTGTCATCATTTCTCCCTCAGGGATAAGTTGTCCTACTTAGTGTCAGTGCAAGCTTCGAAGTTGGTGGTTTGAGCATACCGTCTCGAGTGAAATCCTCGGCCCACGATGGATCTTCAACAAAGAAGTTGTAATGTTCTTTGACTGTCTTTTCGATAAAATGCGCCATATCGGCATTGACTAGGATATGTTAGCAGGTAACTCTTATCGAGTTTTTGGGACTTACCTATGAAGCCATCTTGAGCCACCTTAATAGCTCCTTGTAGAACAGTTTTCCAGGGGAGGCTCTGGCAAATCCTGTTAGTCCAGAACAAATTTGAGAATATTCATCACACGTACGCCGTATTTCTTGTGTGCATACTCAAAACCACGGACCTCGCCGGGCACACCCACAGACAGTCCTCCGTAGATGCTGCCATCGACGTTGCCTTGGTACATATCCTCATAGGCAGCTGCAGGTGCCGATTCTCTGAAATCGATTGCCTCATAGTTACCTTTCTTGTCACGAACGAGCATGAATCCACCGCCTCCAATGCCAGAGTGGTACATGCCAATAACACCAACACAAAAGGTCGTTCCGACCATGGCATCAACAGCATTCCCCTGAGAAATTAGTGAGCGATTGATATGAGAGGGTTGGAGAGTCCTTACACCTCGTGCTAGTAAGTCTTTCCCGATAAAGCTGCATTCTTGAGCCTCTGAAGCAATGGCTCCTCTGGTACCAACTCCAGGAGGAAACAAGAACTCCTCTAGAACAGGGCTTGCTGATAACGAAACATAATGAATACTAGACGCGAACAGCAAGAATGGTAGCTTCATGGTGAATGTACGGGTGTCCTGTGTATTAGAAATCAGTTTCCGCCCTTGAGAGACTAGTTTTGTCAACAGTTAGTCTAACTATAACTCACTGTAAATCAATATGATAAGGAATAATAATGCGCAAAAAACTACTCCCTGAGTTCCACCTCTCAGCAAAACAATATGGATTGTTGAATGCAACAAAGAGAGTATTGCAAGAAAATGAAATCAAATCCAAGTTAGTATGATTGATTCCTAAAGGAAATGATGTAAGTCGGTCGGTATTGACGCGATAAGGTCCCTCGAGATGGTAGGCCGATGGTAGGCCGATGGTCGGAACAGCCCCCGGTAGATGCATGACCAACCAGGCTTGTGAGGCGATCACCTGCCGGTCCAAGAAAGTCGGTAACCAATCATTATCATGATAACGATAGTCAGGAGGAAGTGCTCCTTGCACCTTGACTCAAGATATTATAGAGTAGAGACACTCTATTCTGAACAAGGGCTTTAGAAATAATTCTTACAACGGCCTTGACCAATAAGATCAAAATCGCAGGCTGGTACTCTGGAATGGTACAGCATTAGGATCTTACTGTACTTGCTATCCGTCACCATGAGATCTAAAACCAATCAGAGATCAAGCCATTTCCTTGAACAGTTGCAGGTTTTCTCTATATCTACTCCACTCCATACTAGGAAATGATGTCTGAAACGCAAACAGATCATCTATCGATCAAAACTATTGTTGAATTAATCTTTTTGGACTGGTCAAGACACGATCTATCACAGAAGCAAAGTCAGTTCCTTACCTACCTAACCTAATGAAGAGGACTCTGGATGATGGCAAAAATAGGTTAGTACTTATTTACTTGTTCTTTCACCAGCCAATCAAATATATGGTAAAAAAGCAGACAACCACGGCTCCACCGTTCCCGAAGTCCAAGTGGGGCCTCTGCAAGAAACATTTCTTCGTCTCATTCTCATCAAGAAATCTTTGTCAATATCAAAGTCTCAAACTTACCACAAAACCTTCATTTCATCACTTAATAAGTGGCCACTCTGAACAGTTCGTTCATGAAGCGTTTGAGGCTTCAGCCTTTGGTCACGCTAATTAAACCTCGCCCATATCACTTCCGTCCTTTCACAATCATGGCGAGCGCTCAAGCAGGCGTTGCGAATGGCAACTCTCAGCAGATAAACAAGAGAACAAACCAGCAGAATAACCGCCAATGGAAGCAGAAGAAGACCAAGAGAGAAAAGAACATCACTGAAGGCTCGTCTGAAGAAGTCCTCAAGTACGATATTCAAGCCCTTCTCAAAGAGCGAGCAGTCGAGTATGGCGAGGGAACAGAGCATGGGCCAGAAGTTCTCCCAGAGGAAGGTACTGAGACAGAAGTTGAGGTTCTTGAACTCTCATCCATAGGCGACGGCCTGGCTATGAAACCTGGCTCAAATCAGGTCTACGTCGTATCTTTCACTGTACCTGGTGATACCGCAAAGGTCAAAGTCTTCCGACACCTTCGTCGCGACAACCAGACTCTCGCAGACTTTATTTCCATCACAAAGCCCTCTCCTCTACGCGACGATGCCCATATCAGCTGCAAGTACTTCGCCTCATGCGGCGGCTGCCAATTCCAGATGCTCGAGTACCCCGAACAGCTTAAGCTCAAGAAGCGCATTGTCGAAAAGGCCTTCAAGAACTTCTCGAACCTGGACCCTAACATTGTCCCCGCCGTTCAGGATACTATGGGCAGTCCTCTTCAGTACAACTACCGCACCAAGCTCACACCTCACTTTGACGGGCCTCCCGGATTCCGTCCTAGCAAGAGGGGAAAGAACCCTAGAATCCCATTTGAGAAGTGTCCTGATATTGGATTCATGCAAAAAGGTCGTCGAAAGGTGCTGGATATTGAGGATTGCCCTATTGGCACCAATGCTGTGCGATTGGGTATGGCGCGTGAGCGTGAGCGCATGCAAAACGAATTCGCGAACTACCAACGCGGTGCTACAATTCTTCTCCGTGAGAACACCAAGCGTGTGCCCAAGGATAGTGAAGAAGCCAAGGAAGAGACACCGAAACACGCCGTCCGTGTCGAAAACGAAGATACGGTTGATATCAAGACCTGTATCACCGACTCCAAGGCCACCACGACCGAATACATTGGTCCTTACACCTTTACCAACCCAGCCGGCTCTTTCTTCCAAAACAACAACTCCATCCTTCCATCTTTCACCGGCTACGTCCGCGACAACATTTTTCCACCCGCTGGCACGGGTACGGACATAAAGTATCTCATCGACGCCTACTCAGGCTCTGGTCTCTTCACCATCACTCTCGCCTCGCTATTCCAGCACTCGATTGGTATCGATATCGCCGCTGATTCAATCGCCTACGCCAGCCGCAACGCCGCTCTGAACGGCATGGGTGAAGACCGCTGCAAGTTCATCGCCGCCGATGCTGGTGAGCTTTTCAAGAGCGTTACATACAACCGTGACGAGACAGTAGTTGTTCTTGACCCACCTCGTAAGGGCTGCGATGCGGACTTTTTGAACCAGCTGCGCAAATTTGGCCCTCGACGAGTACTGTACGTCAGTTGCAACGTGCATACGCAGGCCAGGGATGTTGGCGTCCTGGTGCGCGGTGAAGGAGAGGGTGAGAGATATGAGATTGAGAGTCTCCGAGGTTTTGATTTCTTTCCCCAGACAGGACATGTCGAGGGTGTTGCTATTCTCAACAGAGTTGATAACACGGCATAAAATAGAAGTATATGGCGCTTAGTTAGGTATGTTGAGTCAAAGGAAGTTATGATAGATCTCGTTGTCATTTTCATTGCCATAGGTAGTCATAATCATTGTAAACCTCGAACCCGCTGCCTTGTTCCTCTTCCAGGAAAGAAATGCTCATCTGCGCCACCGTTACCAACATGTATATGTTCTTCATTCATGATTCGTTTCCGATCAGAGCCTTGAGGGCCTGGATTGTCAAGTCGACAACCTCAGGTCTTCGGCATTTCTTGGCACACTCTGTGAGAATTTCAACACCGCCCTCGCTCTTGACCTTCTCTTGCGCGAGCTCGCCAACTTCTCCCTCGGCAGTAACCAGATTGAATACCACGAACACTCCGCGATGGCGAATATCTTCATTGTCGTCGACGCACATTCCGAGAATGACTTTGACACCACGGTCTCGGTTAATTATGCCTCGGATAACACCCTCAAAGTTTGTGAGTGAAGCCAAAGCGCCGCCAGCTGCACTGCGGGTTCCTTCGTCAGGGGCATCAGCAAGCGCGAGGAGGACGTGAAGGCGGTTACGGGCCTTGGCGGTCTCTTCGGCGTACAGAGCAATAGCTTCGGGTTGCTGCACGAGATTGCAAACAAGCTCTACAGCAGCCTTGGAGACCATGTTGTTGGAAGAGAGCATTTGCTCCTCAATATGGGACCATGCCGTGGCGATGATACTGCGTCTCGTGGTCTCATCGTCCATAGACGCAAGATTGGTCAAGGCCATCATTGCCTCGAATGATGGGAGCAAGTCCCGTGTCTGCGCAGCAGGATCGGGTGGAATGATTGATACAAGCGGTCTAACAGCAGCACCAATAGGAGTGTCACGATTACCACCAAAGACCAGTGCAGGGTTTGTGCTGATGAGGATACGGGCCAGAGCCTGTGCTGCAAGACGACGTGAAGCAGCCTCAGTATTAGGGAGTGACATCCACGTTACCAGGAGGAGCTTGACCGCTCCTTGTTGAGCAAGATGACCGCGAAGAGATTTGGTGACGGACAGGGAGAAGATGATGGAGACAACCAGTCCCAGAGAAGCGGGCGAGCCATTCTTACTGTGAGTAACAAGAACCGGTGTGATGCCGGCATCAAACACCAATTTGCATCGCTTTGTAACATGCTCGTCGTCGTTCAGGGGGTCAGGGCCACCAAGCTTTCCGGCTGCGTTCGCATAAGCCTTGAGTTGGTTCATTTTCTTCTCCTCTTCAGTGAGGTTAGGCAAGTACTTTGTGAGATTGACAAAGATGCTCAAAGCTCCGTAGGTAGTCGGTGATCTGGGCTGGGCTTCGCTGAGTGTCTTGACGAGCTTCTGGAGCAACTCGGGGTTGTTGACAACCGACTCCTTAACCCTGGGCTGGAGAGAGGCATAGGCAAGGCCTTCAATAGAGTGCTTTCGTCCGTGATCTTCATCTCTCACAATCATCTTGGTGAACATGTCAGAGAGATCTTCGATACTGGTGACTGCAGTCTCAACCCTGGATTGGTTATCACCTGGAGCTGGTTTGGAGGGAACTGCCTTGAATTCTGAGTCAGTCAGCCATATAATACAGGGTTCGGAGGCATCTTATCTCACCCTCAGCTTGGCCAAGATGACGGCAGCAAGATACTGAACCTGCTCCGAGTGCCGCCGCATGGAGATGGAGCCGCCATCGCTCTGAAGATTAGGGTCTGCATTCATGCTCCGAACGGCCTCACTAAGGTCCTGGTCGACGATCTCCTCAAGCCACTCGATGCAATACTTGTTGATAGCCTCACGGCATAGCGGGTTCATACAAGCAGCGTTGAGCATCTCCAAGCATGCTGTCTCAACCTTGCGGCTCTTCCACTTTCGTCGCATGAGTGAACCGAGGCTGGGCAAGAAATCCTCGTGAAGAAACAGCTCTGCCGTGAGGTCAGGGACGATGGGAAAGGATGCAGCGGCAACACAAAAGGCGACAATATAATCATCATACGTTCCTCTGCGAACACGATCAAAGAAGAAAGTGGAGAGTTTCTTTGAGCCATCTTCGCCAGCGGCTTTGAGATAGGCAGATGTCGAGAGAGTGGCGTGGCCACGGACTATCTCTGGCTGTCTCATATCAAGATAACACAGAACAGTGTCAACACAGTCGCCATCGATAACCCTGCAAATAGTTTCACGAGACTTGTCCTTCTGGCGGGCTTCATAGTCGTCGTTGAGCAGCTTAGTCAGTTCGTTAAGGTCGTTGCATGTCTCGCCATCTTCCTGTCCGCCCTCCATGAGGCGCGCAAATACGATAAGGGTCTGGTCCTCCAGGGACTGCGGCTCAGCTGGAGGCGCCTGAGAGGCGACTTCTGTGGGTTCTGCCATGGAATATCGATTTGAGTATACAAAAGGTGAAGTTGAAGTTGCAGAAGCAACAAGAAATAACCCCGTTTTATTTTGTGAGGTTAAAGTAAAAGACTGAAACTGGAGTTGTGATGTAAATCGCCAACCGCACAAGGCAAGAGGACTGGACCCGTCATGGCCTCCACCACAACCTAAGCTCCAACCCACCACAAAACAGCTCGTGAGACTGGCTGGCCACTAACGTTAGATCAAAGGTTCCATCGGTTTAGTGACTACAACCGCTAAATGTGCTTAGCTACCTAGCTACCTATCACGTGGTCAGGCGCTTGGTAGGTGAGCTTGGGGGGGTTTGCTCTGGGGGCTTATTGGTGCCAACAGCCGCGCTTATATTCATCATGCCTGTAGATGACGTCCAACCAACAATAGATTTTCCCCTTCCATGATAGTCGCGTCAATCAACTTCTAGACACAAAGTTCCTTCAAACCTTGAATATTTCTTTTTACAACATTGGAGTTGGCGTTGTTTGTTTCCGTGCATTGGGAATCAGCTGAGTCATGCGATAAATCGCAGCCGTTTTTCATTCAACCTTCGCCCCCGATCAATCTGAGTTTAACCTCAACTTGCGAATGGTCGACAGCATCCAAGACCCCAGCACGGTCCTATCGTCGCCTCGGTCCTTTGAATAGGCCACCGTCACAGGCCACCCGCGCTCAAGGCCTCGTAGCCGTCTTCTAACCAACATCCTCCTCAAAGTGTCACCCCACCATCACCATGGACGCCGTCGATGTTTCAGAGCACTACGAGGTCGGCACCCGTGAAGAGACTCCCTCTCTCCTCTCCATCGTCCTCGACACGAACCCACGAGCCTGGGCATCTCTTGTCAACGTCCTTCCCTTGTCGCGCGCCATCGCAAATATCCTCGTCTTCGTTAACGCACACCTCGCTTTCAGCAACGCCAACCAAGTCGCCCTCATCGCCGCGCACGTTGACCGCGCAGAATGGCTTTACCCAACGCCGCCAAAACCTTCACGCGACGCTTCGGGCGATGTTGCCATGAACGATGTTTCTCAGACGCAAACCTCAGCGAATAAGTTTCCGCAGTTTGCGCAAATCGAAACGGCTGTCTTGTCTGCTGTACGAAGGCTCATGGACCAGACAACGGAGCAGGATCTTTCTGCGACGACAACACAAATATCTGGAGCTCTAACATTGGCTCTATGTTATATAAATAAAGCTGCACAAGCTCTTTGCTCACCCACAGCCAATCTAGAGGATAACCACAAAGGCTCCTCCAATACAGCTCCTCCAACCATTCGAGGCAGAATCCTCGTCATATCTGTGTCCGATTCGGAGCCTTCACAATATATCCCGACCATGAACGCTGTCTTTGCCGCTGCTCACGCCCAAGTAGCCATCGACACTCTCTCGCTCACTGGCGAGCCGACCTTCCTCCAGCAAGCTTGCTACAACACTGGTGGCACCTACCTAGCTGCCACGCATCCTCAGGGACTTCTAAACTACCTCATGTTTGGTCTCATCGCCGATACAGAAGCTCGCGAAGTCCTTATTGCTCCAACACACGACACTGTTGATTTCAGGGCGGCCTGCTTCTGTCACGGGCGAGTTGTTGACACCGGCTTTGTCTGCTCGATCTGTCTGAGCATCTTTTGTGAGACGCCGGAGAACTCGGAGTGTTTCACGTGTGGCACGAAATTATCTTTGGGTAACTATGGTGCTAAGCCCGCCGTTGTGCCGAGGAAGAAGAAGAAGAAGCGCAAGATTGCCGCCAATGGTGGAGGCTCGAGGGAGGAAACGGGCAGTGCGACAGGGACCCCTCGTCCCTGATAGAACACTAATTTTACTTGACACAACAGAGTATATCCTCAATTATCACCAAGCTTCCGGTTTTATGGCTTTTGAGAAATAAGTCAGACATTGTATCCCTCATAGCTGGTGCTGCAGTTAAAGCATGCTTCGATCATTTTGTGATAATGTGAATATTAACATAGGAGTGATGAACAGAAGGTTCAGAAGGTCTCGAAACTAATAAGTATGAGTGTAATCTAATCTGGTAACTAGCTGTTGCACTTCCATGTGCCACAGCTATCAACATCACAATCATCAAACAGTATGAACGGGTGTTCAGTTCTCATGAGCATCGCCCATCCTTTGTACCAATCTCCAACAGAGGCACGTCTACTTAAGTCGAACCTTGCGTCCACCCTTAGCGATATTAGCACCATCGGGAAGCCGAGACATGGTGCAACTGGGCTGTTTTTCTGAGCCTCCCATCGAAGCGAGGGCAAACGAGTCCGTATTGTGGGCAAAGTAGAAATAATAGCCAGTCTGTGTTTTCTTCACCACCATGACACCAATGGCACCTGCAGAGTGACAGTTCTTGACACCTGGATGCTTCATGAAGTCTTCGGCAATGAAAGATTCCATGATGGCATCTTCATCATCGTCCTGGATGTTGGTGCCACCTCGTCCACGTCTTGTGCCATGGTAAATCCTTTCGGCACACCGTTGGGAGGCCATGGTAGTAGCCATGTGCTCTCCAGTGCCACTCGTGACTGCTGCAACAGCAACTTGATCCTCATCTTCTTCGTCACAAGGGACAACGGCCGTGCCAACTCCCACGAGAGCTGCTGGTCCTAGGCGACCTCGGTGTTTCATTCCGATACCACCCGAGGATGATCCAGCAGCAATCTGGCCTCGATCATCGATAGCAATGGCACCAATAGTGTCCGTAATAGCGTCCTCGTTGACAGATCCGAAACGAATGCGGTCTTTCATAGCTTGAGAGTGAGGCTGCGCTTTGTCATCTGAACTGAGAGGTCGCTTAACCCCACGAGGACTTGTGGAGATTTGGTGATCAGTTCCATAGCCTTTCCCAGGAGGAGTTTCTGGCGATGTATTGTTGGCCTTGTTTGTGGCATGTTCGTGGTGACCTTGATGGTTTGATGCATTTTCTGGCATAACAGGATTGAAATCGTTAACCATATGATTAGGCTTTCGAGACGACAACTTGGGGGTAGACGATGCACCTTGGGCACCACTCACAACCCCAGCATATGTCTGTGTCGGTCTTTCGAGAGCCCCTCGAGAAGAGGAAGAGCGGCCGACTGTAGGAGGAGAGTTACTCTTAACTCGGAAGTAACTCGCGGATGTTGGTTGGTCTGGTGAAGGAGTCCTGTCTTGGCTTGGTGTACCAACATAAGGAGAATCAGGCTGTCCTTCGTTCCAAGTACCGGCTACAATCGCAGCCCGTTGGTCTCGCGGTATAGACTGCTGTGATTTGGTCGGTGATGATGTATCGTACTGGCATGGGGGACATGTTGCGATAGTGTCAACGGCGTCAGGCAAAGCTTTGGGCTCCCGGATTTTGGTATCAGCCCGCTTGAGATCTTCCCGCCAGCGCAAAAATCGATCTCTAGCATTCTTTGAAACCATGTACTCGTTGGGAAATGTTATTAAACCATGTTCTTCCGCAAAAACCCTGGCGCCTTCTCCTACAAGGGCATTTGGTGCCACTCGTCTCAAGCTTAACGGCTTGTTGCTTTGGTCGAGAATGAGTTTGGCTAAGGATATCGGATTTCGAATATCTGAGTACCGTTAGTGAAAGTATTGCTATGGATAAAGATAAACATACTTGGAACTGCACCGCAAGCGCCACTCCGGCCAAGATGGTCCACGACAGTGGCATCACATTCAACTACGCCGTCAATGGAAAGGTTGGAACCGTACCCAGCATTGGTGATTTCCTTGTCCTCGAGGATACGAAGCGCAGCCTCTACAGCCTCGGTTGCGCTGGCGCCAGCTCTAAGAAATCTCATCCCCATCTCGACAGCACTTTCACGGTCAGTTCAGGAGTTCAAGATTTTAGTAGGTCACTGGATGGTGTCTTACGCAACACAAGCCTGGAGGTGAATGTGCTCATTTTGATGGCTGTGGAACCCGGCTCCGGCGTGAATAAAGATAGCAGGCACGGCTTTGGTTCTGTGTCCAACTCTCATTATACGGTCGAAGGCGCCGTCAGTTCCGTGCGGAGTCGTTGGTGAGCTGCAGGGGGTATCATCATCGTGACTGTCTGACATCCTTGAGTGAAGTCATGAGGTAATGGGTGTGCAATGGTACGGCAGTGTTTGAAATGATATTGATGGTTGTAAAAGAAGGGAATTGGGTGTAAAGATACCCGGGGATTGATGTTGAACGAGACTCAATTTTTTTTAGGAGAAGAGGTTGGAGATTTAAAGATGGCTTTGTTTTGAGAAGACCAGAGAGTTGAGGCAAGGCAATTTCTAGGGGACAAACAGGCAAGAGCGTGGTGGATTGAAAAGGAGGTCCTTGACTGCTCAGTCGCCTTGTGGTGAGAGTTCAGACCAACGGAAGCTGCAGTTACCAAACAAGGAACATATGATCTCAATTTCAAGTTGAGTACCTTAGGTAGGTGCCTTATTGGGGCCTCGTTGGGTCACTTGGAGAGACTACCACAGGCTCATAATTAATATTACCTGCTACCATAAATTTAATATATAACGTATTCATGGAAAGCTCACAGTACTGATCTACCAAAGGCAGCAGCTGCCTGCAATGCAGTTGCTCTTTTTTTCCCTCGTTTTTCAGAAATGATGTCGGGCTACATGATACATGTTGAGACATCAAGTCCAATGGGGCAGTGGCCATGTTCAAGTAAGAAATATGCATAAATGGCACGCAAGAATCCCCACGAAGAAATTCAACAAGAACTTATGATAACAAGTGAAAATGATCAGTTTATCCAACTTCACTATATAATTCTTTATCTCAATGTATGTGAAATGTCCTGGTAATTTTGTCAACTTCATCCTTATCCCCAGTTAGGTACCAGGTAGGCTACAGAAAAATCAGGATTAGTTTAGGTAATGGTACCATAAAGATTAGGATAACTTACCCAGAGCCTTAGGATCTAAGTCCCGAGTTATTTATGTCAATAGGCTCTTGGTTTCCAGGTTATTCTCCGAACCACCCGGGTACCTATCAAAGAGACAGACCGCCCGACCCACAACTCCAGCCATTCACTGTTCCACACAACGGCGGGGCAGCAGAGCACAGCCGCAGGTCAAGCCTCACCTCCAAGCTGGGCGGGAGCTTCGCAAGGCACGTAACGTAATCCTCACCCAACGAACGCAACGACCACCACCGTCGCCGCACATTGCAACTCCTCACGCGCGGCACCTATCTCGGCCTTCTCTCTATCTACTCTCCTGTAGCTGGGCGCTCAGTCACGCACTCTCGCCCGTCATGGCTAACCAAACTCCCGCCGTTGTCATGGACAAGTACGTCTCACTTATCCCAGCCCCCGCACTGACGACGACAGCTAACCTCAGCTCACAGCGGCACGGGTTTCTCTAAGCTAGGTTTGTAACAACTATTATATGCTTTTGCAGCTATCAAGCAGCTTTGACCTTCATGCTGATGCTTCAATATAGGTTTCGCCGGTAACGATTCTCCCTCATTCGTCTTCCCGACCGCGATCGCGACCAAGGGGCCAGCTGGCGGAGCTGGTGGTTCTGGTTCTGGACGGCCCGCTGTTGCGAACAAGCCGTCTTTCCTTACAGGAGGTGCTGGACCTGGAGGCCATCTGAGCGGAAAGCGAGGAACTGAGGATCTCGACTTCTTTATCGGCGATGAGGCGATAGCAGCTTCGGGCGGACCTGGTAGGCAGCTGTTGAGCTCCGGATGACCGAATTCAACTGACGAGCTTAGGATATGGCATTCACTATCCAATTCGACATGGTCAAATAGAGAACTGGGTATGGTTGCCGAAAAGTCCGACATGACGTATAATTGACCGCCTTTAGGACCACATGGAACGATTCTGGTCAAACTCCATCTTCAAGTATCTCCGTGTCGAGCCTGAAGACCACTACTTCCTCCTTACCGAGCCCGTGAGCATCTTGGGCCCCGAAACGATGTCAAAATATCATACTAATAGAGGTAGCCCCTGAACCCGCCCGAGAACCGTGAGAACACCGCCGAAATCTTCTTCGAGTCGTTCAACTGCGCTGGAATGTACATTGCTGTCCAGGCCGTTCTCGCCTTGGCTGCTTCTTGGACATCTTCAAAGGTTCAGGACCGCTCGTTGACTGGAACTGTTATTGACTCTGGTGATGGTGTCACCCACGTCATTCCCGTTGCCGAGGGTTATGTTATTGGATCCTCTATCAAGTCAATTCCTATTGCCGGTCGAGATATCACCTATTTCGTTCAGTCCCTGCTGCGAGACCGAGGCGAGCCCGATTCTTCGCTCAAGACAGCTCAGGAGATCAAGGAAGAGTACTGTTACGTGTGTCCCGATATCGTCAAGGAGTTCAGCAAGTACGACCGAGACCGTACCCGATTCGCTCAGCACGTCGTTTCGCATCCCAATGGCCGCCAGGTCAACGTTGATGTTGGTTACGAACGGTTCCTTGCCCCCGAGATCTTCTTCAACCCTGAGATTTACAGCTCTGACTTCTTGACTCCTCTCCCCGTGGTTGTCGACGGTGTTATTCAACAGTCGCCCATTGACGTCCGACGAGGTCTTTACAAGAACATTGTTCTTTCTGGTGGAAGCACTCTATACAAGGATTTCGGTCGTCGATTACAGCGAGACATCAAGCAGTTGGTGGACGCCAGAATTCGAGCTAGCGAGGTCCGCAGTGGTGGTGCTCGAAGTGGTGGTCTGGACGTGTCTGTTATCACTCATAAGCGACAGCGACACGGTCCTTGGTTCGGAGGCAGTCTCCTTGGTCAAACTCCTGAGTTCCGATCGTACTGCCATACCAAGGCCGAGGTAAGTCGAATTGCCATGTTATTCTGGATCATAGCTAACCAATGTCACAGTACCAAGAATATGGTCCTAGCATTGTGCGAAGATTCGCTCTGCTGGGTGGACCCGGTGGTTCTTGATTTAAGACGTAGACAATCAAGGATCACTCCCCAATGTACCCCTACAAACTCTCAGTATACTTCCTAGGAGATCTTTCTGGAGTAGATGGAAGACAAGACTGAGGGGCTACTATGGAGTGCAACGAAGAAGCGCTCAAGGCGCAAAAATCTCAATTGACAATTATGCCTAAAGCGATGCAACTACAAGTGGAAGAGAAGAGAAGAGAAGGCAAGATGAGACAAGACGGTGGCACGTGTTAAAGAGTCACATTAGTTGTTTTTAAAATTCATATTTCCGAGACATGATGCATTCCCCCGCTTCTACTGCACTGTACTACGTAGACTCTCCAAGATGTGAATGCATGATGCGTTGAACTTCGGCGCACCGGGATGTCACAGGCATTTTCCACGCCCCCAAGTTCAATATCAATTGATTAATCCAACTATACCCTGCAGTTCACGTTCGAGACACCATTGAGATCCTGCAGCCAAGAAGAGGCGATGTTCGTAAAGACACGTCAAGATACGCTTAAACGCTCTGGATGTTCTATAAGCAGTGGTCTGATTTTGTTTCTGGATGTTCAACGATGTTCTGCAAGTGGCTTGGTGGCTGACAGGGATTCGTCCAAGGAGGGTTGCATCAGATTGTAGTGGATGGAGGGGTAAATCGACCCCGGCATGATCATGATTGTGAAGATATTATCCCGTCTCCTGGTAGATATGGGCTTTTAGTCATGATGGGACAACTATGGATCACGAAGCGGCTGGATGAACTCCGTGGGAGTGTTTCCGTGGAAGTATAAGTAATTGTCTGGGTGTAAATCGAGCACATGGTGATGCGGACATTGAAAACCGGCGCTCTTGGAAGTTGATCTGCTGAGGATACGAATAAGACTGGGCAAAAGTTGATCACAGGAATTCTACAATTCCGGGGATATATCATTTGAGGCGTTATAAACCTAGTTCAACCTTGAGTTACAATATTTACAACTCAACGATAAGCTTACTAAATTATTGTGTGGCTTTACAAAACGGCATACTCCAAGGTTGTATAGAATTCTCGGAGATACGAAGAGCACGTTGTATGATACAGCACTTAATGGGAAGAGGCAATTGATTTCCTTTACAAATCGATGATCTAGAAAGATTATAGCAAAATAAACAGCCATTCACAAGTAATTGTCTTCATGTAGGTAGAGATGTCACGTAAGGGAGGCAGTATTGATCGAAATGTTCGTTCTGTTATTTAATAGAAAATCATAAAACTCATAAACTAGGGCTATACACAAAGTGTAACCAAGATCCATCCATCTGGCTACTTCGACAACACCACCAGAAAACCCAAATCAACTCCCGCCTGAACTCCTCTTTAGAGGGTAAACCCCTTTGCGCAATGGGCAGCCCTGTTCATCTTTTGGGGCGTGCTTTTGGCGCACTGCCCAAGCGACAGCCGCGCGCTTATCGGCTGGTGTCGACGACGTAGCGACCGACAATTTGGCCAGCCTTCATGAGCTTGTAGACCTCGTTGAGCTCAGAGAGACCGACAGTCTTGAAGGGAACCTTGATGAGACCACGGCGGTAGAAGTCGATGGCCTCAGCGGTATCGGCACGGTTACCGACGTAAGATCCCTTGATCTGGATCATGCGAACGACAGTGTCGAAAACGGGAGCAGAGAACTGGGCGTTGGCGGGAAGACCAATGCACACGACAGTACCGCGAGAGCGGATGTACTGGGTAGCCTGTTGGAAGGGCTTCTCGTTGGTGGCGACAAGGAGAGCAGCGTGGGGGCCGAGACCATCGGGGGTGGTAGCCTTGACATCAGCGACAAGGTTCTGAGTCTTCGTGAAGTCGACGTAGGACTGAGCACCGAGAGACATGCAAAGCTTCTGCTTCTCCTCACCACCATCGATGGCAATGGCGTGGATACCCATAGCCTTGGCGTACTGAACAGCGATGGAACCGAGACCACCACCAGCACCGACGATGGCAATGGACTGACCGGCCTTGACACCGGACTCCTTGAGGCCCTTGTAGACGGTGATACCGGCGCAGAGAATGGGGGAGATAGCCTCAAGGTCGCACTCCTCAGGGATGCGGGCAACGTGGATAGCCTTAGCAACGGCGTACTGCTGGAAAGAACCGTCGACAGTGTAACCAGAGAGGAGAGCCTCAGCGCAGAGAGACTCATCAGCGTTCTGGCAGTAAGAGCAGCTCAGGCAAGAGCCGTTGAGCCACTTGATACCGACCTTCTCGCCAATCTTGACATCCTTGACAAGCTCGCCGCGGGCGACGACAACACCAGCACCCTCGTGACCACCGACAAGGGGCAGCTTGGTGTCGAGGGGCCAGTCACCCTGCCAGGCGTGGAGATCGGTGTGGCAGACACCGGAGAACTTGACGTTGACGAGGACCTCATCGGGACCGGGCTTGGCGACGGGAATCTGCTTGTACTCGATGGCTAAGTAGAAGTTAGTATAAGGCTTGAGATAATCGAATTGCTAGGCGAATGGAGGGTGGGGAGCTGTGGACTGGGTGGGACTCGGTTGAGAACCTGGGGTTGTGGGATATATGATATCGATGATATCAAAAGATGGAAGAGGCAATTGGAATCGTAAGAAGGAGAGAGGGAGACATACGACCGGCGGTCTTCTCGAAAACCTGAGCCCACTGCTTCTCGGGAATCTGGGGAGCGGCCATTTTGATTGTTGAGGTTGGTTGTTTGGTTGAAAGGGTATCGAAGTGTTGTCGTGAAGACGGAAGAGTTGTTGAGAGTGTTGAAGAGTTGATTGATGATCTGGATGAGGATGGAGAAGAAAGAAACGACTTGAGGCCGATGGGAGCAGCGTTTATATAGATGTTGGACGGGCGATCCTGAGAAAAGGGACTGGTTGGTCTATGTGGTATGGTACGGTACGGTATGGTACGTATGGATAGCACTCGGGCCTAAACCGTATGGTATGATGGGCCAACGGGGCAAGGATAGTCGAAGGTGTCTATTGCAGAAACTCAAGCCTCATCTTGGTGGCCGCGGGGGAGAGGGAGTGGGCATTGATGTTGAGGGGTGTGCAAGCAGAAACAAGAGATCAGAACAGATCAGACAAGAGAGTCTCTACTCTATCCTCGACTCGATGAAGGGACCAAGTCTACGACAAGGGCCAAGGGGAGGGGCCACTTCGGCTGCACGGGGATCCGCATTTTGGAGCATGGTCGTTGGACTCTGTTTTCGGGATGCGGCGAACGGTGAGTGGCAGTATCGTGCTATGCTTCTTGTTGCATGGGTTGCGTTGGGTTGCGTGGAAGGGACAGACTCGACGTTAGTGTGTGTGAGGAGGAGAGTGTGAGGTGAGGTTAGCTTAGGTAGCTCGGGTTGTTTGTAGTGGCGTCACCAGTGGATTCGATCCATCCATGGAAGCTCTGGCCCAGGGCAGGTGCCTTCGCTACCTTCCCTGTCGCCTGCCTGCGTTTTGTTACACTGCGACTCTGCTACGGTACCTGCCGCGCCTGCCTTACCGTCTCCTCACGCTGCCGGACTTCAACTTCCCCTCAACAGGAGCTCGCTCAAGTGAGAGTCGATTCGTTCACGGGCAGTAGCGCGAATTCTCTCTTGTATCTTTGGGGGAAAAGATACATACATCCGCAACTCTAGCAGAGTCAAGCTAGAGCAAAGCAGATCTGGGACCTAAGGGGCGTGTAGAAGGAAAATAATTACCCGTAGTCATGATGCCCTTCCATAAAAAAATGTTAAGTGGTAATATTCTTTCCATCCATCAAAATTTCGGTCACCAGAAGTCAGATGCTTTTCGCGGCCCTTTTCCCATTACACCGGGTTTTTGCCATTCTCCTGTAACAGCCCATAATGCCATTGCCAGGGACAGAACCCATTTTAAAACGCCCGATACCCAAAGATAGATAACAACGAGGAAACTACCGGTTCTTGCGGTAAATTCGGATCTTTTGATGGCATATCCGGTCTTAATTCGGTTGCTTGTCAGATCCTCTCAGAACATAACATGGTATGACAATGAAAAACCTCATGAGCCCCTAAACTAAATCGACCTAACCTTACAGGGCATACAAACAGTGGGTTTACAAGCTTGCAGGGACCTTTCCCAACAGGCGCCTAGCAACTAGTAACTAATGCTTCATCCCACGCGTTTCCAAGTCTCCTAAGCTAGAATAGCTTCCATTCTCATCACCAAGCGCATCCGTTCAGCCATGTGGGAGCTGCAATGCCTGTTACATCTCATAGGCTGTGGATAACTGGGGGGCTGTTTGGCAGCGGCTCCGTACCTTAGCACGGAGGGTGTGTGTGATCGCCTTGCCTCTATTCTCTGTTCGACGCCCCCTCTGCAGATGCAGTGAATGAAACACTCAATTCTGTCTATATGCTTTGCTCTGCGTCAGTGAACTGCCGTTGGACATTTTGATTCCCATATGTGCAGATCCAAGGAGGCATCAAATGAAACTGTTATGGATTCATGCCTCAATGCGCTGAGGATAGTATCATGTTTTGATGTCGGTTTTATTATTTAACAAATCTCGCCATTCGCGTTATCCTTGGCCGAGTGTCGGCGTTATTGAATCCGTTGGCATGGAGGGGCAACAACAGATCGTCAAAGCTTCCTTCCGCAACATCAGAAACAGCCTAACTCGACGTAAGGACGGGAATGGGGGATTCTCTCTGCCAACATCTCAAACTACGTATCCATTCAACCATTCTACCCATTTCTTGTAATGACAACCACTTCACTGAATCATCGACACGGCACAAGCATGGTTGTTGCAACCTCCCTTTTACCGGCAACGTGCCAACGACGCTAGAATCCGCTCGAAAGGATCTGGTGGAGGGGATATGGTCACTCTACCAAAAGCCACGGTGATTACCCCAAAATGCGGTATGGACTACCAATGCCATCGTGGCTGATACAGCAATTCATGTCAATCACGGAGTACGAGGCGTTGGAACTATTATGCAACAGTGGGGCTTCAGGTCCATCAATATACAATCATGGCGTGTATCTCCTTCTGAGGGTATCTTCGCTTTTCCCCGCACTCTCATCCGACATGCCGCAGGTCCCCCAGATCATCTAGCACCGCGCTATTGGAAAGCAACTTCGGATCCGTGAAGGCACATGAGGTTCCAAATTAGGATCTTCCCCAGACTGATCTTGGAATTCACGCAACGCCATCATTGAGTCTATCTAGGCTTGCCTGAGACGCCTGGGAACCGTCCTCGGCCTCAAGGTTCATCCCAGCCGGGTGGACGGAGGTCTTATGGTAAATGCGGGGAAGACTCTAGCTGCTCAGTGTGTTACGCACTGAGCAGTCCTTGACTCGAAATCCCTGTAATCTGTAATGGTGCTACTGTCCCAGCGTACAGTTGGAGGCACTTGCGGATTGGCTGCCGCACTGGTGTTCTCCCACGCTCTGGAACAATTCAAGTCAACCACGGCACTGCAGGGTTTTCCGTTTAACCTTGCAAAGATACTGTGACGATCTTGCCCAGTCCTAGCTGGTGACGACCCAGCTCGACATTTGAGACGGTGTTTGAGATTGGCCTTGTTGACATCAAGATCTCTATTGGATATGCCCTGAACAGCTTGCTGGCTGAGCATTGTGCATGCTATCTGTGCGAGACTGATGCTTTGTTCAGCAAATGAGTTACAAATTCGACCAACTCTAGACTGCTGTAGTTCCCCGCCTTCAATTTTCTCTGCGACTCATGCTATTTGGTGCATCATTTCACCAACTTACCAAAGACGTTATTCGTCAGTCCCTTTTATCCCGACTTACGCCAGCGCCTTGTTCAGACTTCGGGTGGCCGGACGTTGTTGTTTATGGCAATTGGCAGTTTCATACTGTAGAAGAAGCCCCCGGAACTGCCATCCCAGCCCACCCTCACAAAAGTCGCAGTCATGATTGCGGATAGATGTACCTTGCCTATCAGCGCTACATTGACCTTCAACACTGATCTTGGGGCATCTGGATCCTGGTGATCAAACGTCCCTAGCCACTCCTGCACCCTTGTCCACCCCAAGGTTCATTCGTCAAGTGCCATTTTCTTCTCGAACACGCA
The DNA here is from genome assembly GCA_012932025.1 of Fusarium austroafricanum. NCBI lineage: Eukaryota > Fungi > Ascomycota > Sordariomycetes > Hypocreales > Nectriaceae > Fusarium > Fusarium austroafricanum. The sequence continues at coordinate 46,823 of JAADJG010000160.1, forward strand.
ACTGATTGGAGAATGATTGGATACAGTCATTGCCCAGTGGCAACACCTCATCTACCTTTGATTGTTGAAGATCCACCTTCCACGATACCTTCGCAGGGATTGCAGAGATGTGCCTTGTCCCCTTGCCGTTTTTCTTCCCCGCGTGTCGGTCCAGTGCGATATTAGCTTGCGAGCCCTTTTGACGCTGAAGCGTAATTAAGAGTGTGTGGTCAGTGTAAGTGAATATCTATGTTCGATTCCCCTCATAACTAATCCCAATCTAGCGGTGTGTAGGCAGCTGCTCGGCAACGAAATTCAAGCTGCTGAGTATTAGGTGAATGAACTCGTACGGAGCTGTCTTTCAACATCTCTCGTTTTAGAGATAGCCTAGGGCAAGCAGAGCCGTCTAGCATTGTCCCAGGTCGCGACACATCTTGAGCCCCATGTTCCGTAGTTCATCATATCTAGGGCAGGGTCCGTGGGTTCCTTGGTCCTCCGCGTTTTTCAAGCCGCCGCGCTTATCCCTCTAGGCCCCGCCATCAGGCCTGTGTAGTGCTAAACCAGCATCCACTGCGGCTCCGCAGTTTTAACTTGCATGAGCCGCAATTCTTTTCCCCGCATTAACGTTGCGGTACGCCCCCAGACCCCTTGGAGACACCCCAGGAACGGCTCAGCCCCATGCGTGTAACTGACTGCATCCCTTCCTTCTGGCGCTTTCTGTGATACGGGGCCCCGGGCTTCAACAATTGTTGACTTCATGAGATCTCTCGGGCCTGGAGGAACGGAAGTAGATAACGAGGTCATGTTGGGTTGCTGAGCTCTACACTATGCCTGATTCAATGAAGCTACAATTGATACGGCGTCTAAGTGCGTGGTCATGTCTTCTCATGAGGAGATCTGTTGTCATGATACCCAGATCTGTGGTAATCATGGGCATTTTGCTACCCCAGGCTTTCCTAGGTTGGTGTTCTTGGGGCTGTGCGTGCATCTTCATTGGCTGTCTGAGCTGCGATAGCGTGCCTGGCGTTGAGTTGCGTTGAATCGTCTGCGTTGACTTGAAGTTTTTGTCCGAGGGAGGGGTTGGCATTCCGGGGACCAGGAAGCTTCTCACATGAGAACTGATGAATATTACATGGTAGTTTGTTGTTTTTCTTGCATCTTGCATTCTTTGTGTGGTCTTTGAAGCTCTTGGCAGCTGTTGGTGGGGTTGGTCATGATGCGTTTCTCAACCTATCTTTCACTTTCCTCACCCAACTCTCTTTTGTTTTCTGGGTAGAGAAATTCGGATTTCGCAGAACATCGAGATAAACATTTAGTTGGTGCTATCTTCGTCATACAACACTTGCTAAGCTTTCATTTACTATTTTCTTCTACGCTGGCTGTCAAGCTCGGTGTTCAGTGGCCGTCCTCTCACGAACGTATCGACTTTACAGTGTCCATGGTAGGCTCTAATCAAGTCCTCTCACGAAGCCTCGCGTACGAATCTTTATCCCGCGCCTTCCTGCCGAACTGCTCTCAGGTCTCACCATGCTATTCAAGGGCGGGAGGACAATAAGGCCGCCCTGCGCCATTAACTTAGTCATCTACAAGAATTAGGCTTGTACGTGGCGAGCGGCAATCGACACATTGGTTACTGTGCAATGTCCAAAGTTACACTGAGAAGGACGTTGAGCCAGTCGCATAAGTTCAAGATGGCATGTTATCAAGATGGAGTTCGGTCAATCCTCTATTGATTTTAGAGACTTATTTGCAAAAACAAATGTCGTTCCTGTCTTCCATATCCGAGACCATAAACACCGAAGGTATTCCCAAGCGCTTGCAAAGCTAACATATATTCAGATGGGTTGCTCGCTCTTCATTTCCACACGGCTCGCGCCGTCCTTTCTCGCCTCGTATTCTATCTTGGTACGTTACTTAAGCAGCAACCTCGACAGATTGCTCGACACCGTCAGCCTTGCCTGAGTTGACCTTCTTTCCGGTCTTGGCAATCTTCTGGAGGACGGTCTCGTAAGGAAGAGCGGTGACGACTTTGGCGGTCTGGTTCTCGAGGGAGACCTCGTAGCTCTCAACACCTGCGAGGGGTTATTGTTAGCAGTGGGCAGCGGTCAGTTTGGGACGCAAGCGTACCGTCAAGCTTCTTAAGGACTCTATCGATAGCGCCAGAGCAGCCACCGCAGCTCATGGTGACGTTGAACTCGTAGGTGTGAGTGTCGGCCATCGTGAAATGTGATGTGTGATTTGTAATTGTGAGGTTGAGGAAAATGGTGGGGTATCAAATGCAGCTATCGATATTGCTATCAAGGTCCGTGCTGAGAGAGAGTGGGTGGGAATCGAGTTATGAAGGTGGTAAAAAAGAAACTGAAGGGGCTTGCGACAATTTGTAGTTTGTTGTAAAAGGGTATCTTGAGGACAGAGTTGGTTGATTGCCGCTGACTGTGATGGGCGGATGGTGAATTATTAATAGGCGCTACAGCAGTTAGTTGTCTGTGTTTCGGTACCGCGATAATTGCGCAATTGGAGGAGGCGCCTACGCCTCAGGTTCAGCCAACTTTTAGGGACAGGGCCACCCAACACCCAACCCAAAAGAGATGAAACTTGCTCAATACACGGGGAAACTTTTCTGAAACACTTTGGACGTAAATCTCCTCCGATGCTTGGACGTTTGCTTGTGAGTCGCAATTTCGCTGCTTTTTGCTATGGAAGAGTTTATGCCTTTTATTTCGTTTGTCCTTCCGTGATTATTAAAAATTGTCTTGGCAATTGTTAAAAAGGCCGTGTAAGTAAGACAGTCTCATACCAAAATTAGCGCTGGTGAAGCGAAGTCAAGTGCCATCTCTCCCGCGTCATCTTGAGCAACAATGCCACAATGCTGACTGTTCGCTATTGTATTAAAACTAAAACGTAGAGGGTAAGACATAAAGGACAGATATGTCTTGAGACTTGGTAATTCAGGTGTTGACTACCAGGCGGGTTACAAAATAATAGGCACACCAAGAAGAGCATAGGGCTAATATCTGCTAAGAAATACCTAATCTTTAGGTAAATTTAGGTAAGATTTAGGTAGTCCTTAGGTTATGCCTGAAAGGTGTGTCGGTTATTTTCTAACCTACCTGACTGCTTGCTCTAAATCCAAGTTTAGGCAAATTTACATCCCAAGTTACCCTATACCCAAATCTGAAAAGTTTAGGATGCCTTTTTACAACGCCATCTCTATTATCTTGCTGGTGTTCCTATTGGCATATGATTGTATACACTCTCAGTGTATCCGCAGCTATATCTTATTGCAAGTTCGAGTTCGAGTTATAGAGATGACCTTCACCAGTGCTTCACTGTAACTTGCTCATCTAATACGGTAGTCGTCAGTCCCAACTGCAATTCAAGGAGTAAACGACACCTGTCGTATTATTTATTCAGTAGTCTATCCTGCAACACCGAGAATACGGTATTGACTCATAGCGAACCAAACAAGCACGGACGAGATCATTAAAGTCATGCATGGGCTGATTTTTAGAGGGACCAAGTCCCCTCGCCACCGGCCACACCGAAACTATCTCGAGCGACATTTCGGAGGGGGGACGCCGTTGAAATAAGGAGATTCTAATCAATTGGAATTTATCCAAAGATCCAAGTGTCTCGTTACTAAACGAAACAGTTTCCTGCTAGAAAAACTGGATGTATGGACAGACGGCCAGCCCCTGCAAGTGCATGCATCCGTTATCGTTCTCCTGACTAGAGAATAGTTTATCGAAATGCAGCAACATCAGATCACCTGTTCCTGAAACTTTCTGCCTGTACCACCAAAAAAGAGCCTCATGAGGCTCTACCGCTATCCACAAGCGGCTCCGCAATGAATACCGTACCCATGGCGAAGGCCATTCAGGGCTGAGATACAGGGACAGGCAGATAAGATCAAATACTGGCAGATGAGGCTCTGCGTTCGTTCTGTTCTAGAAAGCTGTGGCGCATACAGGGTGGGTGTGTACGATATGCACCCATCTCCCCGGGTATCTGGCCGAGAATCCATACCCATGGACCATACCCATATCATGATCTGATCTGACGATAACCAGAACTGAGCCTGGACATCGATCGCGGCTGTTTTCTCGGTGTAAATAGCCTGTAGAAGCCTGTGCATTGCTAGATCTCGATATGCGGACTCGCCCTTCCGTTGCCTTGCCGTCATGACACCTCTAAGATTGAATGGCAGAGTGAACCCCCACGGTGGCATGACGATAGACTGCTGAAGTTTTGGGAAACTGACAAGGTCTATCATGTAAGATCCCCATCAGAAACGTCAATGGGTTCGTGGCCTCTTACGTACGGATTGAAGGGCTTGATATAGATGATCTGATGTGATGTTGGCTTATCTTGCGGTGAGTGGGTTTCGGTCAAACTTTAGCCGATAAGGGCATTAGTAGGGGTCTTTTTGGTCGGACTATGCTTGGAGGGCGATGTGTCATTTGAGCTGGATAGATGGGGTTGCCATATTTGCCATGGTGGTGTAGATGCAGATACTGCGATTTGCATGTCTGGTTGGTTGTGCACGTGTCGATGTTCTGACTTATTCCTTGCCTTCTCAAGGTGGTATCAGGAATATATGCAAGTTGTATACTTGGTATATAGGTATCTAGCTGCTCAAGAAAGTATAAAAACAGGAATATGTTGGCTTCTCAAAACCAGGTAGGCACTTCCTTCACTGTCACATGAATCTGTGGTGTCTTCAACTTCTCTTCGTCTTCATCCCAAATTTTTGGATCAACCTCAGTTGTCATCAACAAATCCTCCATGTCACACACCCACTCCTGAAGCTGGTCCTCTTCAATAAAGTCACGGCCAGTGTCTTCATCTGGCTGATGAAGTCTCACCGTATCCTCGAGCTTTGGGAACGTATCAATATCCCATCGCGGTTGTACGGGGGCAGTTATATGAGCCATGACACCCTCGAATCCGGGAAATGGTTTTTGTATCATACGCACCTTGGGGAGTGCGTTCCATACGACATAAATAGTCTTAATGTTGATCATCCATGGTAGTAGATGCGCCAAAGTTTTGATGCTGTAGTAAGCCGTAAATGCTGGAAGAGCAAGATGCTTGACGCTTGCCATGATACGCTTGGTACGAGCCCGGAACTCAGCGTTATCACCCTCCCATTGCTCAATGAGGTCTTGAAAACTCTCCCATTTATTTCTGGGAACGTAGAGAATATCGCGCTCCTCGTCAAAGGGACGGACGAGGATGTTGCCTTTGGTCTCCTCGCGATAGTACCACTCTAAGTTGAGCTTCTTCCGCCAAAGCTTTACTACTTGTTTGGCCTCTCTGCATACACCAGCACAAACAGGAGTCGGGACTTGAACCCGAGGAGGCCGACTTAGCTGGGCAATGCCTTCTGCAGATAAGTCGTGAGATGAGGCCCCAGGAGGGTAATGCCGTGCCCACCAATTGATGTTGAATATGTATAAAGTGCCAACATCGTCAGGAAATGTGAGCTCCCAGATGGCGGCACGCACCTCAGGAGGAAGCTTGATGAACTGAGGGAATGATTCATTCATATTGAGGATATCTGATTTATAAAAATCATTGAATTAAATTGATGGTAAATTGTGGTTTTGGTGTAAATCACTGATGTGAAAGAATGAAGGTCAGAGACGCGCTACAGCGCGTCTCTGACCAAGGTATTTTATAGGTGTGGAATAGGGGCAAGTTAGGGTTTTCGTTACTTTTTCTGAGCTTCATACCACCAATCAATACCCAACCAACGGACCAGGATCCTTGTTAAAGAATGAAACTAGCATGGACTGATACTGTTCTGTAACTAACTGCGTGTCGGGTTGAATCTGAGAATTGAATTTCGCAGATGTGAAATGGTGCGTGGAAGTGTGTGTGATATGTACAAATCCAAGTTCAAGATAAAATTGACTTACAGCCATTGGATCAAAACCTCGCCTCAACTTTCTTCTCAACATCCTGCAACGCCCACTCACTTCTACTCTTCTTACTCCTCACCATATCAACCTGCTCCTGCGTGAACCCCTTCGCTTCAACTGCAGGATTGTATCCCAGCTTATTCCTATTTCCCACCATGGTCGAATTCACAGCTGGCGCAACTCCCCCATCTGCTCTCTTATAGACCGTCACAACTGCTGCGCCTCCAAGTCCAAGATTGTGCTGAAGACAGTATCGTGTGTTAGGGGCCGCACGGTTGTTAGCCCAGCCTCTGAGATGCCACACGAGCTCGGCACATTGAGCGATACCTGTTGCGCCCAGAGGATGCCCTTTGGAGATCAGACCGCCTGAGGGGTTGATGATGTATTTTCCGCCGTAGGTGATATCTCCTGCACGAACAAGCTCGTGAGCCTTGCCCTTATCACAAAGACCCAACGCATCAATGGTGATCATCTCATTCGCACTGAAGCAATCGTGCAACTCCACAACCTGAGCATCACGAGGAGAAATCCCAGCTTGCTTTGTAGCCTTTAGCATAGCACGCTGCGACATCTCATAGCCCATCAGGTCAATAGCGCTTTCGGAGAAGAGGCTTGGGGCATCTGTTGCGAGGTGTTGACCTGCGATCTCAACAGCCTGCTCACGGAGATGAGGACGAGCGTTGAGGAACGCTTCAGACACAATGATGGCTGCTGCACCACCGTCTGAAGTAGGACAACATTGGAGTTTGGTAAGAGGTTCGTGGATCATGGGAGATTCGAGGATTTGTTCCTTGGTGTAGACTTGCTGGAATTGAGAATAAGGGTTTTTGGGGGAGTGGGCGTGGTTAACTCGTGCAATCTCTGCGAAATCTTCAGCTGTTGCTCCGTATCTATGAGCAAGTCAGCATACGTATACTCTTGGAGTCTTGGACGTGGTGATGCTCACTTCTCCATATACTCTCTCCCAGCATTACCAAACATCTGAGCCGCGCCAGGAGCATTGGTAACGCCCCTTGTAACAGCCATCATCTTGCCCGTCGTACCCGTAGGACTCTCTCTATCCTTGAAGAAAGTCTGCAGACTACCCGGCATCATCTTCTCAAAGCCCACAACCATGACACATTCAGCAGCACCGTGCTCAACCAGCGTTCTAGCCATGTTAAGGCCAGTACTACCAGTCGAACAGTTGTTGTTGACGTTGTAGATGGGAATCTGAGTCATGCCGAATTGGTAGAAGACGCGCTGGCCGCATGTGCTGTCGCCGTAGCAGTAGCATGCTACGCCCTGGTCCACGTCGTCGTAGTTGATCTGCGCATCAAGAAGGGCTTTTATGCCAGCTTCGAACCCGAGCTCTGTGTAGTCGACTTTGCCACGAGGTTTGATGAACTTTGTCATGCCTACGCCGAGGACGTAGACGGGTGACTTTTGCTTGGCAGGCATTGTGGATGGATGGATGTATGGTGTTGATGTGGGTTATTTAAATGTATTTGTTGATAGAAGCACTTGCTTGCTATAGTATCACCAAATTATTCAGGTGAAGTGGAATGTAGCTGCTTGATCAGAGTTGAAGAGACAGGAAATAAAGGATATATCAATACTCATGATATCACCACCAATTGTATATCCCCAGAATCGACAATAACCCCGGTTCCCAGCCGAATCAGGTAAACAACTCGGTCCAAGCACAAACTCTCGTCAAATGAAATCGATGCTTCTGTTGCATTTACTACCCCAGCTTCAGGCGTCGGATCGTGCGGGGGAACATCACAGGAACCGAGATGCCGAGGCTCGTCGACCTAGGTTGGATATTTCCTCTTTTGGTCAACAACTGATTCTCTGTGGCTCGTGAAGAGATTGTTCAGCTTGCATCCCTACTCTCAATAAGAGAGTAATAGATGGTCTCAATGATTTCCTGGCCATGATCGGAGTATTACCTACCAATCCAGATCAGATGTACCTACCTACCTTAGGCTTAGATATGGTATGGATACTACCGGCCGAAAGACTCGGCGCCGTCCTGCAATCGGCTGAATAGATGGTCACGACAACATGTCTCCTTACCCTCACCGCAGAGACAAGCAATATAAAAGCAGGCCATTTCTAAATACTAATTTTCATACTTTTTTTTATATCATATCGAAATATAAAAAGAGTAGATTTCATTTTAGTCTTGTTTACTTCTATCTGTCATCTCTCATCGCTGTGTTAGCAACCCCTGAACCCTCCCTCACTTACACAAGCATCTCGCGATGCACATTCTACTCCTCAGTGCTTCAGACCACAATAGCTCTCGTATTCTCCAATCCGCTCTATCTCGAAACTTCACTGTCACATTCCTGACTCCCCACTCTGCATACACGCGCCATCACCCCAATGTCACTCTCATCAATGGCCTGCCAGCATCTCAACACCATCTCGAAGATGCATTGCAGACACCAACCTACCCAGAAGCCGTTATTCTCGCATTTTACAATACTCATGTCTTGGAAGCAGTCGCCACGACTCTCCTAAGCGCTTTAAAGGCTGTTAATATTCGAGAACAAGCTAAGACGGAAGTCCCGATATCTCTACCTCTTCGTCTCGTGTTCATTCAAAGCAATACCACGCAGTTGGAGTCGGATAGCCGCAAGAGAATTGATACGCTTATTCATGAAAGCGGTTTGCCCTTCGTTCTCTCCCAGTGTCCTCGTTTGGCGCGGGAACTCCCTGCAATTATTCGTGCTTCGCCTGGGGATGGACGCAGTGATACTTGGTTAGCTGCTCTCAAATCGACATAGAGACATTGGAAATATAATCATCCAGTTACACACGACGAGAATATGATTGTTTGAATGGCTGGTGTTTGGTATCGGTTCATCATTAAGTGCCCTGGTCATTCATCCATCTGATAAAGAATTTGCCCAAAGCCCCATCTAACAGTGGCATTACATACAACTCGACCCCTTCCATCTCTCCATCTCTCCTGTATCTTCAATCACATCTTTTCCATTGGTCTGTACATGCGCAAAACATACAAAAGCTCACGCTTCACCCGTCTAACCTCAATGCGCCTCGCAAGGCCACGTGTGGCCAACAGTAAAAGGCATCTCAAACAAAGAATCCCCGTGGGGAAAACTGACCCAACGCCCGCTGAACCTCCTAAGCCTGACATATCACTCTGCCAGCCTGGTTTTCCTTCCTCATTGTGGCTCGTTAGCCTGCACAAATACACAAACCAGTGGCTTTCCGCCACTCAAGATAAAAGAAATGTAAGGTGACACAACAATAAACTGAAAGTGCAAACCTGCCCCTCAAATTATTCCAGCAATGCATCCATCCATCCATGCCACCAAAACCATTATTCCCATCCTTCCCATAAAATCCAGTTGTCAAAATCGTTGAGAGCTGCCGGTACTCCGATCGAATTTCGTTGATACATGAACGGAACATGATGCATGTATCCATCCCCTTGAAATCCATCGACAGAAACTCCAGTGGAGCCCATAGGAACACCGTCAAGGCTGATGTTGGTAGCCCTCAAGCAGCGATCCAATACCATACGGAGTCCTTGTGCGACATCGTCTGTCTTGACCTCGGGCTTGGACACGCATTCCAGAACAACCGCTAGACACACCACATCCTTAGTGTCTCGGCCACTGATATTGCGAACCAGGAGGTCCAGTGTCTTCTCTACAGTACTAATCAGTCGAGATGGAGACCAGAGCACGAGGTTTTCCGGGTTGTAGGTCGGGAAGTCGTCTGAAGAGTCGGGAGACATACGCAAGGCCTGCGAGCCAAGCCCCGAACTATCAGTAGCTGGGCGTACCGCCGATCGAATATAGAAACACACACTCAAGGCTGCTTGGATGATATCCTTCTTCAACACTTGATGATACATCTCGGCGATATCTTGGAAATGCGCGAGCATAGGGTCCAGTTCATCCAAATATTTCATGATTACCATCGAAGACCTGAGGTATGCTCGAGATATTTGGCCTGGTGCGTCGGATGCCCCTATCGCGAATGGTCGATAAAGTGCAAGCAAAGGTCGCCGTACATGCATATCGAGAATGACCCGAGATCTCCATTGCTTGCTCTTCTGCGCATCGCTCAATATGCCCTGCCTAGGGAAGATATAGTTGATGTCATCCAGGAATCGCTCGAGTTTAGCTCCCACCTCCAGGATCTCTTGGTAATCCCGAATTGTGTCGATGCGGTTCAGCATATGGGCCACTTTCATCCGTACTCCCAGTGTCATAGCTGCATAGACTTGCATCTGGTTGTCGGTGACCACGTCAATGGGTTTTGACGGTGGCAGCTCCTTCATATCGGGGAATAGTTCGATGTCGTCCAGGTTTCGGGGTGGTCGGCATGTAAAGTCGCCTTCTCGGACCAAACAAGGAAGGTTGCTAGCAAGAGAAATATGGAGGTCCATGTCAAGAATCGTAAACCACAATCGTCGGCGCATTTCACTGAAGAATATAGGAACCCGAGATTCGAATTCGGAGGGATCGCGATGAAGACCCATTGTCATAGCCATGCGCACAATAGAACCGAGCGATGTCCACGAGTCCTGTATCCGAGGAGTGATCATTCGCTGCGCATGCAAAAGTAAGACCTCGACTTGTAACACCTCAAACTCAACCAACTGTTTACCTCTCAGACTATCCAGCCAGGTTCGCACAAGAGCACATGCTGTTGGGATATGCACGCCGTCAGATCGTTCGTTTCCAAGGCCCTTGGATTTTGTTTCGAATCGGGACGCAATAGAGCAAAGTGATAGTAGCTGCGGCAGGAAATACTCGGACTGTATCTTGCCTTCCCAGAATAGGTTGTATTGTTCGGTGAACATAGGCAAGTGAACAATTCGATAGATGGTTTCAGATGTGTCGACATATGAGGCGACGAGCCTGTCGCATACTTGCTTTTTCGGCAGAATATCTGCCATTCGCTTTTGGACAGGCATCATCGAGTCAACAAAGACTGTGATTGGGGACAAAGATTTGCGGTACTCGTCAATGAGGGCTTTGTGAAACCGCTTGAAGTTTATCAAAAGATCTCGGACGCCGCTGTTATTTGAATTGTTCGCCACAAATTCCTTTGCTTCATCAAACTAGTAATATTTAGCAAATATACAAAAAAGAGATTTCGAGAATGGTTACCAGATTAAGCAGGACGCGAGGGCTATTTTGGCCATGGTATCTTGTTCGCAACGCTCCTTGCTTGACTGTCAATCCTCGTATAGTCTCAGAGGACGCGGCAATTAGTCTGCCACCGCTGCCTTCCGAAACAGCAGGGCTTCTGGCCATGAGATGCCTCTCAAGCCTTTCCATGCGCATTGACAATTCTTCTAGCGAAGGCGCACTCGTAGTATCCCCATTCCGGACAGGTCCATATGATGTCTCGTTGTTAGGGAGAGGAGTGCCTGAGTTGAATATGCCAGTATTGCAATTGCGCTTCGCTGGTCGAGCAGGCTCCGGCATTTCGCTGTCAGAACCTTCCGAGAGGTTTGCGGAATCATGATCGACGGCATATTTGCAGGTTCTGTTCGATTTCTGGCACTGAGAGCAAGGGCAAAGGCGATCGCATCGAAGTTTACGCTTCCGACATTCGGTACATGACTTGACTGGTCTAGGTCTTTTGACGCTTCGTTGCTGTTGCTGCTGTTGCTGGGTAAGCGTAAGACCTTGCGAAGGTGTTTGCTGGTGTAGATGGTGAGGCGGTGTTTGTTGTTGCGAAAGCGGCGCATCGTAGGATGTAGAGCTTAGAATAGATTGCTGAGGAGCTGTGACCGGGGCACTGCCCCCATCGTGGGTAGTTGAGTGCGCTGTAGTCATCTCGGGCATGCCTGTGGCCAGGCGACAGAATGCCGGCGAACTATACAATGGGGAGGATGGAGCTTGAAGCTACCAGAGATTGGTCAACTGGGTGGAAGAGTGGTCGGTCGAAGTTGTATGCGAATCGGAGAGTCGCAAGTACGCGAAGCTTGAACCAACGGTCGACGAGCGAGGGTCCGAGTAAAATATGCTGACCAGCTTCGAGGACTGTACCAACAAGTGGGATGTGGTGGTGTATTCAGAAAGCCGATGACAGCCTCGGCAGGGAAGAGTAGGTAATGGTAGGTCGCAGGCGCACCGGGCTCGCAACGGACATGGCGGACAACGAAGTATAAAGATCCCAAGCAAAGTTGAGGAGGTAGGCAGCGCCAGACAGTTGAATCGTCTAAGGCGAAGCCGGCACGGATAGGCAAGTTAGAGGGACCACCAGGTAGGCGGACTCGGATGGGAAACGGGGCACAAAGGCACGGGGCACGGGGGATAACCAAGACCACACCGGTAGACGTGCGTGAGGCAAGTTAGGTGGTGTAGGTCTTGGGTTAGAGATGGGCCAGTTTGAACTTGCCAGGCCAGGGTCTTTGAGCTTTACCTTGTTCGATTGAACGGGAACAATCGTCGTCGTGGAGCTAAAGCTCAGGCGCAGTGGTCCGTTGCCTCTCTTTTTTGCTGGTTGTTCCGTCTGATTCAGCCACCCCAGACACGCGCTCGCGCGAGTCGGGCGATTCAGTAATGCTCCTGTGGGCCTGTCTGCAGATGCGAGCTAGGGTAGTGGACCCGTTGCGTTGGGTTGGAGTTGGGCTGGACCTCCGGAGAGTTGCACTCGAGGGAGATTCTCGGATTGTTAGATACGTACGTACGTGACAGCTCGAGGTGATGATTGGTCACTTGGGGAGTTGTGCAAGTCCAGGATGGTTATCGAGCGCTTGATGGTGGGATCTAGTGTATGGTCTTCCGATCGTCAATCTCCTGAATTATTGACTTAGTTGATGACTGAGTCGTTCATTGTTCAGGACCCTCCGTGTGCGAGCGATAGGACTGTCCGTTAATACGCTCGCTGGAGCCCCCCGGAGCTGGAAATATTTTAACTTGGCGGGGGACCGGTTTGATCGGCCGATGGAGACAATCCAACAACACCTGTCTTGATAGGTGTTAGAGAGGCCAGAACCTGGCTAGAACATCAAAATGGGGTCCGGTTCTTGGTATTGCCGATCGCTTGTTGATGGAGTAAGTAATATGTCTCCGGGTCAAAATGAGCGCTGGATGTCGAGGAGAATAAGGGAGGAATGGGTTTTAAGATCAATTCCGCATTTGGACCCTGAAATAACAGATTTGTTGTGCCGATGAGGTTACATATCTCGACAATATTACACGAAGTTTGTTTACGATAGGTGGTGAATTGCAGGTTCTCGATTTACGGTAGGGAGATCCATTTATGGCTGTGGAGAAAACGCTCCTGGTCTTTCCAATAAATTGGAGTTTGATAGGTACCTACCTACCTATTGAACAGAATAGACTCTACCGCAGAAGGCAGGTACGAAAACTCGTAATTACAGTACTGCCCTGTTCCTGCTGGTTAGCATTAGATTGGCAATTGGAATAATGTCGGGGAAGGCACCAACCATTGGCCGTGGTGGTGGGTGATCCTTCGCTTTCATCTCGGAGCCGATCTTTGGGCCTAGACCTTTGAGCAGGCGGTCTCGATCACCCCTGTGCTCCCACATGGATTGCACGTGATGTATTCAACCCGATAACAATAACCATCAATCGATATCCAGCACTCAAATCCTGATTCATAGTCATCATCAGCGCTTCCCCCCCGCCGTGATCGACAGCCTCGAACGTTTGTTTGCTGTTTATCCATCGCTGGTGCCACTATCAAATGTCACCGCCCGGAGCCCTCAACATGAAATGCCTGCTTTAGCCAGATGGCTCGTGCCTAGCAAGGAATATCCATCAAATTATCAAGAGATTACCAATCAGAGGAATGACAAGAAGCTATGACAAGAAGATGTGAATGGAGATCTGCATAATCGTGTCGTCGATCGAGTCACTCAGAGTTACAGTACAGCACAGGCACAGGCACAGCACCGTTTTGCTTGGTCCGTCATTCATCGGGTTCACCACGGATTCAAAAATAATCCTTTCGGCCGACCCGTCGTCTCCATCTTATCCCCAGTCTCCTCCGCACACGCAAAGCCATGCTTCTGGCTGCCATTTCCATTCAATCCCCGGGCCCTCGACTCACTTATACTTTTACTGGACCTAAGGTATGTTCAGCATAAGTCTGTGTGTCTGTTCGTCATCAATTATCGCGAGCCTCGAAGTTTAAAATAATAATAAAAAAAGCGCAACAGCAAATAAGGGTTTAGTTTGCGATAAATCATGCTCGGCCTTTCGCTCTTAAAAAGAACGTCCTGAATCGACCTCCTCAAACTAGCAAACACAAGCGCCAGGTTACGTGCCTGCGTCGAACGACATCCCTCTGTTCGCTCTTCCGCCAGTTACCGCAGTTCGCTCATTTTGGCCGGCCTCGCATTCAGTCTTTCATTGGCATTGGCCTTGACTTGCTCGGACAAAGTGGCCCAATTGGCTTGTTAAGGCTAGAACCTTTCTCCACCACGTTTCACCCTGGTACGCGTCCCCAGACCGAGTTTACTGCACAAGGACCCTACGGATACCTTGTGTATCATGTGCTCCGAACCTGCCATGCGTGTTGCATGCGCCGCATGCGCCTGAACTGTTGCTGCTTCAATGAGCACAGTCGGCCGACAAGGCGCTCCGTGCTTCTGAATTGGGTCATCGCTTTTCTCGGCTCCGACAAAATCTCCATTGCCCAGACATGGCGGGTCTTCACAAAGCACAGCATCTCAGTTATTCATCCATTCATTTCGGGGCTTTTGTTCTGTTCTGCCAGCTAACGTTGGGTAGGTAGTTACAGTTGTCGCTAACCTACACACGACAATTGCCCGACTACAGCATGAACCAACAATCGCTCAATGCAGCATAGATAGCTGGAAAGCTTGCTCAAGGAAGGTCCGAGCGCCTCCGCGAACTGCTGTCTTCATTAGTCGAAGACAAGTGCCAGGCCACTAGACAGGGCTGAGAATGGGATGGCACGCTAGAGGGTTGCAATGAGACTCCAAAGTCCTTTTAATCACCTTTGATGATATCAATTGATATTTATATCACAAGGCAAAGTAATATTCGTTTTTGCAATTTATAAGAAACCTATGTCAGGAAACTTGTACTCAGAAACAAGAACCCCAAGAAACAAACATGCCGGACTCCGTAGACCTGCTCAAGATCCTTGCAGTTTTTCGAAAAAGCTTGTCTTAGCAAACCTCTATTACACTGCGCTTCTACAGTCTAATTGGCTGCATCTCATAAGGTTCATTACCTTCTGCCGGCCGTTCTAGAAAACTTCATCTCCGGTACCGCACTAAGGAGTTGATTGGTCTCGGAACTTGCTCACTCGAGATAACAATATTTTACTACGCGTGCAATTTGTCTAAATATACAACTAGTCGGGAACTATTGAGCACTCTTCAGTAAGTCATTTCAGAAGGTCTGTCTTCCAACGGGAATACTGGGCTGTGTAGTCTAAGTGATCGCTAGGCCAAGACATGCTAACAAACTGATGGAGCCACTTCTGCTGCACCATCGTCATCAACCCTCTTATCCATATTCCATAATACCTCACCGATCTTCAGGCCAAGCCCCTGGAATATCATCTCCTGGAGGCCGTTGAGTTTGCTGCGACCCACCGGCTTCTCCATCTCTGTCGTTGGACCCTCTCTGCTGATCAACATCAGCCTCATCTGGCATTTCATCTTCAACATTCGGCCCGGCTATTGCGCCAAGTCTCTGCATTAAAGCGCGAAACATTCCGGGGCGGTCACCATTCCGCGCGTGCTCTTCGAGGTCCCGTTGTAGTTCCTCATCGTCCAGCGCCTGTATGGCTGCGAGATGAGCTTCTTCAGCGTCATCAGCATCGTCATCAACACCAAAGGGTGCAGCTCCAGCTGCCCCAGGCTGGCGAGCCGCAAGTCGCGCAAATAGGTTATTCAGGCGTGCTTCAACCTCATTTATAGCTCCTTGGTTCTGTGATTGCCCGGTCCAAGGCAAACTTGTACCCTTGCCTGTAAAGATGTTTTCCTCCTCCGGGGGTGGGAGGGGGTCAAATTCGTAGTTTGGTTGCATGTCCAAATACTCCCGTGGTGCCAAAGCAATAAGTGGTGTCTGGCTTTCAAGGTAGGCGAGTCTGGTGACTCCTTGGTCAGGCGGAGAATCATCGCTGGGCAGCACGCTTGCATTGACCTTCTCGAGGCTTTTGGCTGTCTTCTCAAGGACCGTGATAGCCTGTGGGTTGTTCCAGATATCCTTGGCCTGCGTGATGTAGAGTTCCACCCAGAAAGACCGTGAGTTTGAGTCGGCACTAATTCCCCAGATAGATGGAGGTATATCGAGGTTGAGTTCTTGGAACAGTCCAGAATACAGCCAAGGGACTCGACGCAGGCCATTCTCGAGCTCCTCAGTTGCACGAGCAGTATCGCCCAGTTGCAGGTAAGCCAACACCAGTGTTTGTCGAAGATAGATTGAGTCTCGGTTATCGGTCGTCTTCTCCAGCTCCTCTACAAAGTCAATCAACCAGCTAGCTTCATGGGCACGAATAGCCAGCAAGTGGATGAAGTGCCGCATGGCATAGGGATCTTTTGGATCCAAGGAGTAGAGAAGCTTGGCCCATTCTAAAGCAGTACGATAAGTGCCCTTCCTAATGAGACTCTTAAGGTAGTGATATCCTGCCAGCCAGAATTGTCTGTTCTCAGGACGACGGAAATCGAGACGTGCTTTGCCTTGCTCAAGCTTTTGGCGGAAGGCATTTGTGGTCACGCGACCAAAAGTAAAAAGAGCTCGTTCGCATAGTTCAGCCGCAAGAGCCATGTTCTGGTCTTGCTTGGCAATAGAGCTGACTTGCAGGAGTGTTGAGACATGATATGGGGATTCCTTGAGGAGAAGGATCATGCGCTGAGGATCTCCAATCTGCACGCAAGCGAAGAAGAAAGCTTGCAGACCATCGTAATTCTGATCATGCACATACGCATACTCGGCCCAGGAGCCATCCTCAGCCTTTGCCACCTCCTTCATCGTCAGGCCACCAGCGCTCTCCTTGGGCCAGTGCTCGCGGCCTTGGATAAACACGTTTCGACGCAGGGAGACTTCTGGGAGCTTCGGCGCATTGGGCGGACCTCGCAGGAAAGTCTCGAGATCTACTTCTCGTTGCATGGGTCGACGGTTGCGCTCCTGTTCTTCCTCTTGTTGGGCGGACTCGATGACGTCGCGACCAAAGAGGTTTCGCATCTCGTTTCCGGCTTTGAGATGATAGGGGTTAATTGATAGAAGTCCGTTGATGCGACGAGTCTGAGCTGCGGTGTTCTCTTCAGAAGTCTTGTGTCCGGATTTGGATGTTGTGATGTTGAGCTCTTTCATCGCCTTGTCAATCTCGTCCTCGTCCTCTTCGGGTGTCGCAGCCTTGGCTTTCTTCTTCTTCTTGTTCTTCTTTTTCTTGCTCTTCCCTGAAGTAACAGGTTTCTTGACTTCGGTCACTTCCTCCTCCGGCTTTTGCTCTTCCTCCTCGCTTTCGTCTCGTGCTTCATCTTCATCGCCACCACCCAATGCAGCAAAAAGACTCACACGGGGCTTTGTTGCGACTGGTGAAGGCGCTGCTTCCTCCCCACTCTCCTCTGAACCCTTCTCTGCAGGGACTTGTACTTCCTCCAGCTCTCGCTGCTTCTGCAGTTTGCGAAGTTGTCGACTCGACATGGTTGGTGAAAGCTTTCTGTAGGGTGAGTGAGGGGCAGAATGACAAAGGAAAGATGATGAAAATAAAGAATGAGAAAGAAATCAAGGGCAAGGGATGCCTTCCTGAATGTAGGGGATGTATATGATTCCCCTTTTTTTGGTTATGGTTTGCAAAGATTGAATAAAAATACACTCTCTTCTTTCCATGCGTCACGCCGATGAAAAAGATGATGACGTGTGCGGGGCTGTGGGAAAAGTCAATGTAGCCTTGCTGCACAACCTACCGTGCATTCCACCAGAGTCACAACTTTATTGTTTACTAATTTATCTCTTTACATGGCGTCAGGAAGGCTTCTTAGGGCTGATATTTATCAGGACAAGATTTAAGCAGCTCTTATTATGCTCTAGAGCCTTATGCCGTCAAAAGACAACAAGACAGTTTCTCATTCAAATGATGAACAACCTTTGCTGAAAAGAATAGCTGCACGTCGGCAATTTCACCATATGCAGCTGCCGAGTATCAACATGCCACGTTATTCACGGTCAAAAGAGAGAAAAAAACCAAGTTGAGCTTGAATCTGTGTATTCATCATGACAGATGCATCAACCCCATGAGAGGATCATGCTTCTGGGTTGTGTCAAGCTCCATTTCCTAGTTTTTGTTTTTTGTATCATGATGTGTCATGCGCCTCATCAACTAGGTTTTTCTTCTTCGTAACCGCCAGCGCCAGGCCATACCAGACCATCCTTTGAGTTTTTAAATCTGCAATTCAAAAAAAGGCAAAAGCAACTCCTTTTATAGCCTGCTATGCGAAACGTGCCTCCAATTCCGCCCGCTTCCAATTCAATCCTAACTCCGGGCCCCCAAGGCCTTCTTATAGAGCCAACCATCCATTCATGGTATTCGTTCAAGCCCAAGAACGGTGAGACCCGCGTCTCGCTTGTATAAAGGAGCATAAATGCAATCGCTCCAAAAATAGGAAATCCGTGGTACATGTTACAAGCAAGTGAAGAAACCTGTTAGACCAAAGCCTCTGCTTGGTTTGTGGTGATTCTCAACGTGGAGGCGAACCGTTCAGCCTTACGGTGCCGTCAGACATGGCCGATATATGTCTCAATTCGTATTATTCTTTCTGGCTGGTGACATCGTGCCCATTTATTGCTGAGCAGGCGCGGCTTGGTATTGAGGGCGGTTTCCACCGCGTCCGCCGCGACCATAGCCGCCACGACCACCTCGACCTCGACCACGGCCTCGGCCACGATAGTTTCGATAACCGCCATCTACACTGCCCTGGCCAAAGGTCTCCATGTTCTTGCGCTGCTCCTCGCCTCTCCATTCGCGACCGCCGGGCTTCTGGCCCCCGTTCTCGGTTCGCTCCCTGGATTCGCTGGAGATGTTGTCAAAGAACGATCTCGATTTGTTGTAGGCAACAGGAACATCCTCGCTTGTAGTGTGGACCTCGGGATGCTCTGTGACAGCGGGATCTTCCGGTGTCTCCAAAGGAGATCCAGCAATAGCCTCCTTCACAACATCCTGCTTGTTGAATTTGGCATTGGCCTGAGCAAAGTCGAAATCGGAATCGGGAACTGCGACCTTGGCGGCGGCGGGACGCCCTCCACGACCTCGACCTCTGCCAGAAGATCCACCTCGGACAGCGTTCACGCGCATCTCGTTAACCTTGTTAGTCAGGTTGTCCATGGCGTTTCCGCCATTGTTACCCAATTGTGCCATAGCAACAGCCACCGCTGCCCTGGCAGCGTTGGTGGCATCTTGGACATTGGTTGGTGCAGCAACTGCGGGAGCTTTGCTGGCTACGTCACCTCCAGCGCCTGGTAGAGAGAAAGGCTTGGCAACAGATCCAGTCAAAGGAATAACAGGGTTGACCCTATGATTCCTGGGTCCAGTAGGAGCAGCCTTGGCCTCCTCGGCCTTTGCTTGCCCATTAGCAGCCAAGTTAGCAGCAGTCTGCTTGACCTCCTCAACAGAAGGCTTCGAATCGACAGGTGGTGTAGGAGCGTGCGAGGGCTGTCGCACACCTTGGGCCAACGACTTCGGTTCCGTAGGAGGGCCTGCCTGTCCGCTAGGAGTAGCTGGCTTGGCTCGATCGGCGCCAGGGCCAATGGGAGCTGGCTTCGCATCTTGCGCGGGGCCAGAGGTAGGAGTGGCACTTTGGTTCGCAGGAGCCTCAGCAGGTGCGTTGGGTCCAGGAGCGCCAGGACCTCCGGGGCCTGGAGGGAAAGGATAGTTGCCCCAAGGTCCAGGACCTCCGGGAGGGTTGGGACCGCCAGGAAAGCCTTGACCGGGAGGAAACCAGCCAGGAGGGGGGGGATAAGGCATGTTTCCAAAGTTGGGACCTGGGCCGCCAGGTCCTGGAGGAGCACCGCCACGACCCCAGTTGCCAGGTGGTGGGCCTCCGTAGAAGTTGTTGGGTGGGTAAGGACCTGGACCTTGAGGAAAAGCACTAGGTCCTCCTGGTGGAGCATTTTGGTTGGGGCCTTGGGCACCAGGACGAGCTCGAGCCTTGAAGGTTGTTAGCTTGTGTCTTGGAACCACAATGGCAAAATGACAACAGTGTGTGAAATCCCAATCAGAAGGAAGGCAACGGAAATCTCGACATTATTTTTTGCGCTTTCCGACAATGACAATGTTTTACATCCGAAATATTTCATCATATGGGAGGAGAGGAATAAAAATTCATAGGGAAGTGACTTACGCCAACGATAGCCGGATCATCGGGCACAGCTGGAGGCTTGTTCTCTTTAATATTGGGATGCTCCTCAATCCGCAAGTCCTTCACGTCGCTACCGCGGAAAACGATGTACTCGTAGACTTGATCGGATGGGGCGATCTCTTCATCAGGTCGGCCCTTGCGACCTTCGGTACCGAATGACCTCACATTTTCAAGTGATACTGTCGACTCGTCCGAGTTGATCTCATGTAGGGTACCAACGTAGCTGTCACGATGTCAGCGACGATTGATCAGTCGGGGCGATTGATTTAAGCAACGTACCGAATATCGCTTTTGGAGATAAGGGAAATGCGAGACCTGTAGCTGCGTAAGCGGGCGTAGACAGGTTTCATTGACCACGTCCAGCATACCCGAGAAATTCAGACATCGCCGATGTGAAAGGCCACGTTCAGCACGTGGTGAGCTTGTGGGGAGAAAAACGCTCGAAATACAAATACAGTAGCAAGAAGATGCACGAGACGCGATAGATGGGGGAAAGGAAATGGAAGAGAGAGGGAGAATGTTTGGTCGTGAGCGGGAGAGAGGTAAGGTGAAGGAGGGGGAGGTTGGTTGTGTGGAGGTAGGTCGAGTTTTGTGAGAGGTGAGGAGGAAAAGAGGCTGGAGGTTTCTTCGAGCAAGCCCTGCTAGTAAAGGACGGTTGAACCTCGGCTGCTGTTCGGCACTAGTATGATTATGGACTCGCTCGAAGGTTGAGTTCAGCTTCAACAAGGTGTTGTTAAGGGAAGGCTGTGTAACTGCTTGTTACGGAACAGTAAACAGAGTGTGCCGGGATAAATCATTCAACAATTCGGGTGCATTGTTTATCTAATAGCCACGATGGCCTCTAAAAGGAGCTTCTTCTCGAAGCATGATGAATGCGACCTCACGATGTCATATATGATATAATTGAGTTTGAATGCTTAGCAAAACCACTCTAAAAAAAAGTCGTCAGAATTTCAAAATTTTCTCTGAACTGAAAGACAAAGCCGGTCTACATCTACAGATCATTAAGCATGCTAAACTCCTTCATCAAACGAAAGTACGCGTAAGGCCCATTATCAGTGTAGCATAGCGCATCCATAAGCCAAGCCAGAAAAGCAACTGCCTAAACTCCAATAACCAAATTCATCCACCCCTCATCGGAACTTGCTGAAAATGACCGCAACAATAAGAATAACCAAAACAGTGATGATGGAGATGGTGATTATCCGATTTGTAGCCATCCTGTAATTTCTAATGTCAGTCTTCCGTAATTGCCATGGCGTCTATGTGGGCCACTTTACCTACGCGCCATGCCCCTGAGTGTCTTGACGCTCCTGTCGACGTAGCCCTCACTTTCAAGCATTATGGTGCGAGTGTGCTCGATGGTCTCTCGTTGCCTGCTGAGGTCTGCGAGGGTGCCTGCACCGATCGCTTCGGTCTCGTTGGCAAGAGCCTGGCTGGCCTTTAGTCGCTGTGTGCTTCTATCAAGACGGTCGGTCCCCGAGAGCAACTGCTGTCGCTGCTCCATGTGAATATCTGATGAGCCGGCGGGGTCGTCTGTGTATCGTGATCCGAAAAGCGCGGAGCGATCGGAGGAGAGTGTGGTCAACTTGCGACGAGCGGCGTCTGTGTCTGCTTCGTAGTTACGGAAGCGCTGGTTGACTTTGGTGCGAGAACTGGTGGGGATGTTTTGCTTTTCCAGGCGCATTGCGCTGAGCTGAATGGGCAAAAGTGTTAGCATGGACCTGAGCATCAACGACGATGTTGAGTTCTGGATTGGCCTACCTGCTCATCGAGTTCCTCTAGTGCCCGCTCGGCTTGGCTGATAGCAGCCTTTCGAGGCTCGCCAGCCAGTTCAGGAATCTGGTCCAGCTTCTGATTTAGATCGGCCTGGATGAGCTTATATTCAGCCTCGTATGAGCTGAAGAGCTCAGAGCCGGCATCGGTATCGAGAGGGTTCGACATGGTGAAAGGAGGCTGGAGAATGACAAGAGATCGAGGAGTGTAACGTTGACAAAGTTGATTATAATAGGAGTCGCAATCGAATTAAGAGGGTTTGTTGGAGGATGTATCTGATATCGTGTCAAACGTGCAAGGTCCGGGCGATGCTGGATCTAAGTGGTTGGATGTTGGTTTGACGTTCTCGTCAGCGTTCCAAGTTGGGCAGGTCCGAGTACTGAGTGCCTGTCGTTTGCGTATGACGGCAAGTGGCCAATGAGCGAAGCACGCCATACTGCACGTGATATGATGGCCCGTGCATGGCCAAATCTGGGGCAGTATATCACTGAGAAGGGACGATGAAAATTTGGACTTTTTTCTTCTTTTCTCTTCATAGAAAGTTGAATAACCCCGGATTGCGAAGAAAAGCGGCTCAGCGCCACGACCTCGGTCAATGGCGTCGGGTTGAAACAAGCTGGGCAGACGAAGGCAGGTTTATCCTGCACGGCGCTTTTAAGAATTGGTGACTCGAATTACCGTTTACCAGTCCCGTTGAGTGTTCGACATGCCTATGAGAAGGAAGTCTTTGACTCTGATGGCTTTACTGGGCATAACTGAAGATGGCATAATAAAATGGCGATTTTTTGAATGTTCACATGTGAAAGGGTCCTGGTCCTAATCTGGCTGATCAGCTGGTAGCCTTGCCTTGCTGGGCCAGGTGCAGAGTTCTCAGGGTTGGATTGAGATTTTCAATCTTGAGCGAGTCTGCAAAGCAACCCTCGAGCGACAGTTCAGCCAAGCCACACACCACATCAAGAGTACTGATCAAGAAGTGGTACCTTATCTTATCCATGCGGATATAGCCTGTGTGCCACCTGAACTATCGGCGTCTGCCAACTGTCCTAGCTCCAGCTGACAATTCAGCAGCCAAGTCAGTTCAGTTCAGGCAGAGTCAGGCGTAAGTTTGCCAGGTTCCATTCGGTTTCGAGCTCCGTGTTCAGTGGGTCATCAGCTCTAAATACCTAGGTACCGACGGAAATTATTATGTTGGGATACGGTAATCATCGATGTCATTCTTGGAACCCCCAGCAAAAAAGAAGCTCGCCCCGACCATTCATATCCCGTTGACTCCCACCATCTTGGGCCATCTTGCTGCAAACTCTCAAGCTGTAGATCTCAAAGCCTTTGTCTCTCTTGAGCAGGGCATCCAATACCGCTAACTTTAATTGTCTTACCTGCAAACTACTGTACCTCTAGTACCTACGTACCTACAGCAGCTATCTCGTCTCGGATATTGTATCCGTATCCGCTATTCGCTTACAGCTATGCTGGAGCCACAGCACATGTAAGTCCCCGTCATGGTGACTTGGGCCTCCGTTGTCCAACCCCCCCAAATCCATTTTGATGCCCTCGTCATCAAATCAGGTTCGCCAACTCACACCGTCTGTGGCTGCGAGGCCGATACCGATACCGATACCGCTATTCATCCAATCATGAGTTGGTCGCCTCTGAGACTGGAGTCTTGGGCTGGGCTCTATCACATGCTTTCAAACTTTGCTTTCGCTTCTGTCTCTGCTTCTTGATTCAAGATAGAAATGCCTTCCAGACCCTGTCTTGCCTGTTGCTAAACAACCAACCCTTTTTCTTCACCGTCCGTCCGTCTGCTCTGCTCTGCTCTGCTCTCCTGTCTGCATCGAAATCACAATGAGCCCCCAGACTGATCGTTTCCTCAGGAAAAAGGTCGCGATTGTCGGCAGCGGCTCTGCAGGAATCGGTGCTCTGTGGGCCTTGAACAAGACGTATCATGACGTCTACGTCTATGAGGCCTCTGACAGGTTTGGCGGCCACACGAACACGGTTGAGTTCAAGAAGGGAAAGTTTTCGACAAAAGTCGATACAGGCTTCCATGTTTTAAACGCCGCCTCATATCGTGAGTTTATTTACCTATTCCTCCAACGGTTGGTTACCTTGGTACTTTAAGCATTTAAGCTCACCAAGCTTCTCTCAGCCAACTTTCTCAGATTCCTGGACAAGATCAATGTCAAGACCGCCCCGACGAACCTAACTTTCAGCGTATCTCAAAACCGCGGCGCCTTCGAATGGGCTGGGATTAACCCGACTTCGCTATTTTGCCAACGAAGAAATTTACTCTCACCGCGAATGTGGCGAATGCTCTTTGACATTATCCGTTTCAACCAATTCGCCCTGGATATACTGGATGACAATGAAGACGACATATCGAGTATTGAGGTACTAAGCAGGGCGACCAACTGCACCTGCAAAGATATCACGATTGGACAGTACCTGGAGCTTGAGGGCTACTCGCAGGCCTTCAAAGATGGTTATCTTCTTCCGCTGGCAGCATCAATATTCAGCACGAGTCCTGACAAGTGTTCCCTTGAGTTCCCCGCCGCCACATTCGTTCGATTCCTGTAAGTTCGGAATGATCACTATGCGAAATCATGCTAATCCATGTCTCAGATGGAATCACCACCTGTTGAACATAGTAAGAGCACGCCCACAATGGCTAACAATAGAGGGTGGCTCCAAATCATATATCGATGCGGTAATGAAGGGTTTCCCTCCAAATCACCTCTTTCTCAAGACACCCGTTCGACATGTCACCACCGAGAGCAACGGTCAAGTTAGGCTGCACCTGGAAAACGGTACATCAGCTCTCTACGACCATGTCATTCTCGCGACCCATGGTGACGAGGCATACGATATCGTTAAATCATCCGCTACCGAGCAGGAACGCTCCATCATGTCTAGCTTCAAGACCTCTCAAAACGAAGTGGTCCTTCACTCAGATCTGGATATGATGCCCCGTCGCAAGAAGGCCTGGGCTAGCTGGAACTATCTCGCAATGGCAACACCATCGTCACGAAAAGGAAACATCAACCAAGTCTCACTCACATACAACATGAATATTCTTCAGCACATTCCTCGAAACACATTTGGCGATGTCTTGGTCACTCTGAACCCGCTTCAAAGACCAAAGCCAGGGAAAACACAGGGACGTTATTACTACTCGCAACCTGTATACACATCATCGGCTGTCCGAGCGCAAAAACTTCTGAAACACATCCAGAACACTCGCGGTATTAGTTATGCCGGTGCGTGGACCAAGTACGGTCTCCATGAGGACGGCTTCAGCAGCGGACTTGAAGTGGCTCAAGACCATCTAGGTGCGAAGCTTCCATTCGAGTTCGTCGACTCTACGTATAGCAAGGGCAAGATACCTAGGCTCGGTCTTTTGGATCATCTCTTGCGCCTGATTATCTTGGTCATCCAAGTTTTTGTTATCCAGATACTCGAACGCCTGGTCGGCAGTGCCCCTTCTCCACGACAACGACTCGTGAATGGCAACAGAGTGAGGTTTGCAAACGGGAAACATCGATAAAAGTGATTCTCATAACCATTCATTAGAAGTTCTTCAAAATTAGAAGCCGGTCGTTTTGTTGGCGTACAAATCATTTCCTAAGCTATATAGCATAAAGCGATGAGATTGCATACGCAGATTATACTGCATGATTATTTTAAATACACTTCTATAAGTCTGACGAAACCTTGTGTGATCTCTTGGATTGATAGACTGAGGTCACACATCAAGAGGAAGCGCATATGCAAGATTGGTTACGAGAGCTTGAACTGGTTGGTTGTAATAATATCCATTGCCCGCTTGCTAAAATATGCATAGCCAAAACAAACTATTCGCAACATTTGGAAGCCTCTAGGACTTAAGAGGGCAAATTAGAAAGTATCGCGATGCCTACCCCTAACAGCAATTGCACACCCAAGCTCAACCCCAAAATGAGATGAATATACGTCCACTTAGAGATGTCAAGCACAATACCATTGCCAGGCCGAAGTCCCCAAACAATAAGGTTGTCAGCAGTCTGCGCTGTAATAGCTATGACGCCTGCCGCAAAAGCCGACATGGTCCGTCCCATAGCATCTTTATCTCCGTTCGCGGGTGTTCCATACCACGACTGGGCAGGATAGCTCTGGAACTGTCGATCGCTGTTTGTGGGACCCAGTGAAGAAGCACCATATCCCTGGAGTGCTATGGCTGAGGTGGCAAGAGCTGTGACGTTGGTTCCGACGAGGTGCTCTTTGCGTGTTGCGTTCATGACTGCTCCGACGCTCACGTTGCACCGGTAGAACCAAGGGTTTGAGCTTGAGGCTTCGAAGGCTGTGACTTCACTCCATGTCAATCCCTGGTCTGTTGCGGCATTGAACATGAAGGTTGTCTGATTGACTCCATTCATAGCCGTGATGTTGACCTCTGTTCGTTGGTCATCCGCGATGGTAATTGTCGTTTCATTTCCGTCACCTCCTTTCACGACTTTCCAGCTGTTGCAGAGTCCCGTAACCTCGATGCTTCGGTTAGTGCTAACGATGAGATCGTATGTCTTTTGTCTTTGAGCCGTATCTTGGAATACGAATTTACAGGATCGTGGACCGCAGTACACCAGAGGATCGTTACTGTCCCATAGTTTTCCGGGCTTGGGAATAGCGCTCACTTCTACTGGTGTCCAGGCAAGGGCGATGGTGCCATAACTAGGAATTCATGTGTGAGTATTATAGACAACTTCTCTGCGAGAGATTAGCGTACCTATTTGCAGTGTAGCGTAATGCACCCAAGGATTGTGGGTTGTTCATTGACTGTTTTGAGAGAACTTTGGCTGTATTCAGGTTCGACATGTCTGGTACTGAGACATTACCAGGCTTTAGGATCGCAGACGATTCAGCTGTATTTGTCGAGTAGACGAGACCAAGCATCGCCAGAGCAACTTGGGATACCAGGTTGAGAATTATAAAAGCAATTGCGTAAGATCGCAGCGAGCGTGAGCGAGATAACCAAGTGAGTTGGATAATCTTGGTCAAGTCCTTTGCTTTCAGTATCAACTCGGTCTGCAAGTGTTAGTTAGCACGCACGATTGATACTACAGGACTTAGCCTACCTCTTGATCTGACCAATCTCGAAGACTTATAATCCAATATCTGATCTCCACGGCCATAGCCTCAAGAGATATTGTTATACTCATTCCGAGACCTAGAGAGAGTCCAATGATGAGGGCGTTGAACTCCCGCTTTGTCGTATTTGACATAATTGTCCTGTTGGAGTAGTACCAAAGCACCACGTAAATGGCCACGGCAAAAACAACTGAAGCGAGCCATCTCAATACGTTTGCAATTAATGCCTTCCGTAGCCTCTTGGGACGGTTTCGAAACTTCTCTAGAGCAATTGCTTTGCTTGATCGACGATTCCTTGGTTCCTCTGATTGTTTGGAAGATCCTAGCTCTGGCGAGTAAGATGATCGACAGAGAAGATTCGATTCCTCTCTTGATTGCGCTCTTGATTGGTAATCATGGTGTTGTTGTTGTTGTTGAGGTTCGTATTTCTCTTTTGGTGAGGGAAATCGCTCCAGCTCAAGGCCTGAGTTTGGGCTGCCGTGTCTATTCTCAGCCATGGTGAACCGCAACAATGGAGACGGTTACTGGTGGAAAAGAATGCGAATTCACCAAGGTTGAACATTTTGGGCCCGGTTGTATTTAAGCTGGCACATCAGTGACGGCGGGTCATGGACTAATCCGTGCGTGCAAGCGCACCTACCTTAGCTTAGGGAGGTACTGTAAGCGTAACCTTGCGTTGAAACAAGAAGCTTTCCGCAAGCCAGCTTCTAACAGGCAGGTCAATGGAAGAGTCACTCTGCCGTGGCCTGCGTGGGTCTTGCTAAATAAGCTTTTAGTTACAGTGGACTATACTGTATCAGAGATCGATCACCGTTAGTGTTGACGATGTGACCACGCGTAAGTGTAGCCAATAGAGCCTCTCAGTGTGGACTCTGTTGCAGCCGTCAATTGGACGTGGCCCAATCTCGCATGTGGCTGCCAAGAAAGAAAGAAAGAAGCTTTGCAGGCGAGCAAGATCGAGGCCTCCCTCTCAGCCCTGGCTTGCTATATCCCAGCATCAAGTTCGGTAGTGCCGATCGACAGGGCTAGCGATGTCTGTGTCTAGAACTCCCTCAAATACGAACGAGCTAATAATCATAGCCATCGAAGCAGGGGTTACAAGGCCCACAGACACTGCTGAAGCCTCGAGTGACATACATCAATTGTCTCAGGTACCGCAAACGGACCATACGGCATCCGAAGTTTACGAAAACCCTGTCGACGGATATTGCGATGGTCGAATGGTTGACAACGGCTGGCGATGGTAGTATTCAGGAACTGAAGAGAAGATGATGGCACTTCCACTAATAATTGTAATAAAATCGTACAAAGCACATACCGACGAATTACAAAACAACAACTTTCAAAAAAGAAAACGAAAGTTCATGATCATTGGCGGCTTCTGTAGGGTAGCTCACTCTCCACCATCGGCTTCCCAGAGCCCGGTCCCCGTTGTCACCCAGAAATCGCCAAAGATCATCCCACTGAAAGCTTCCAATTCACCACCAACAGCACCGCCAACCCGCGCCAATTGACCATGAACGCAGCGCCTCGACTTGCGCGAAGCTCAGCTCGAGCGGCTGCTTCACCATGGTCATGTTTCTTCTGCCAGAATGCCCGACCGAAACCTCAACGAACCACCCTCAACTTTGCCCGCAATGCCTCCAACAATGCCCCCAGACCGAGACAGCCTTATACCCCGACCATGGAAGAAGTTCGAGCGCATTATAGCAAGAAGAACAGGACGATAGCGTACGATTAGATATGGGATTGGAGTGGTCGCGGCTTACAATTATCAGGTACTATACCTTGAGTACAATTCTTGGATTTGTCGCTCTTACCTATGGCTCTGTACCCCTCTACAAGATGGTGAGCTTTCCTCTCCTGATACCAATGAGAACTGCCTAATTCATTCTTAGATCTGTCAAACAACTGGATGGGGTGGTCAACCTATCCGTGCTCATGGCGGCCCAGGCTCAGATAATGAAGGCGACCTCGCCAGCCGACTCGTCCCTGTCAAAGATGCAAAGCGAATCAAGGTCACTTTCAGCGCCTCCGTCTCCGACGTCTTGCCCTGGAAGTTTGTTCCCCAGCAGCGCGAAGTCCGCGTCCTCCCCGGTGAGACTGCGCTGGCCTTTTACAAGGCGACCAACACGAGCGACCAGGACATCATCGGAGTGGCTACTTACAGTGTGACACCCGCGCAATGTGCGCCGTACTTCAGCAAGATTCAGTGCTTCTGCTTCGAAGAGCAGCGTCTCAATGCGGGTGAGACAGTGGATATGCCTGTGTTTTTCTACCTGGACCCTGATCTGCTCAATGATATGAACATGAAGGGTGTTGAGACTGTGACATTGAGTTATACCTTCTTCAGTAGGTTACTCGATGATACGTATATGACTGGATTTGCTAACCATTTTAACAGAAGCGAGATACGATAACAACGGACGATTCCAGAGGCCCATGTCATCATAGTTGAGACAGACATGTTTTATGAATGTACATTACGCCCTCTTACTTGTAAATTACCTGGGTACATTTATGTATGCTGCGTCCATTAGACAAATCCGCTTTGGCTAGCCATTGGTCTTTTATATGTATCGCTGCATATCATCTGAAATATACTCAATGTCAAATCTTCCAAAAAAAATGCCTTTTACAATCTGATATCATGCAAATTCTTCTCACCACTCATTAACTTCACGCCGATATCTCGATACCAAACGACGCTTTACGATGTCCCAAAACAGCAAATGCGGCCCGCAATCGCTGACTCAGCTAAAAGACCTTCCAGCACCCCTGTCTCGGTACCTAGGGTAGACTCATCACGTGCACTCACAAATCCACCCTTTGAGTAAAATCCACCCACAACTTTTTCTCTTCGACTTTTTCTTTTCGTTGTCAATCCGTTCTCATCGCCCAACGCTCAACTAACTACCAGCGTCGTCCTCGCCCAACAACCGTCACAATGGTCAAGACTAACAGCCGTGAGTACCTCTATATGAATTTACTATGATATTCTCTGTTTCTGACTCCAATTAGTCGTCTCGTCTTCCCGACGCAAGAGCCGTGCCGCTCACTTCAATGCCCCCTCTGACCAGCGCCGTGTCATCATGAGCGCTCCCCTCTCCAAGGAGCTCCGTGAGCAGTACAACGTGAGCCAAATTGAGCTAGCGAAAAATTTTCACGCCTCTAACATCACCCAGGTCCGCTCTATCCCCATCCGAAAGGACGACGAGGTCACCATTGTCCGTGGCTCCAACAAGGGCCGTGAGGGCAAGATCACCTCTGTGTACCGTCTCAAGTACGTTGTCCACGTCGAGCGTGTCACCCGTGACAAGGCCAACGGCCAGTCCGTTCCTCTGGGCATCCACCCCTCCAACGTTGTCATCACCAAGCTCAAGCTTGACAAGGACCGTGAGGACATCCTGGCCCGCTCCAAGGTTGGCCGTGAGCTCGCTGCCAACAACAAGGTCACCGCTTAAGCGATGAACTTGTCGAGCAACAACAAAAACTACCACCAAAAACTGTTTCAGGACGACACGATCAAACCTCTCCTCCCTGGCGAGGACGAATCTTTTCTTGTTTCACCACTCACATAATCACGATACCAATGTGAGCAACTCAAGGTCGAAAGTTGATGAGGAAATGGGCATTTTACTCCGGCGTTTTTACGATACCTACGTGCTTTCCTTCTAACAGCACGGTACCTGGTCTACAGCAGGGTAGATGAATTGAGAATTTTTAGGGTTCTCAATGGCCGTTTCACTCAACTGGTGAAATGCTCCATGGGAGGTTTATCCCGAAGTCTTGACCTGCTCTCCCCACATGCACAATCGCGAGTTTTCGTGATGTTCTGTCAGGCAGATGGACAAGCCATCTGTCCCCCCGTAGGATGCTAACCAAAACCAAGATCAGACGCATTTGATTCAATGCTTGTCTGTCGTAGACTGCAATTCTGCACAACGGTGAGTCGTAGATTTCACCCACCGCTAGGATATCTCCGCGTCAACCACTAAGATCCATGGTTTTCGAGGTATACGTCTAGCGAAGAGTAAACCCAGCAGAACCCAACTACTATCATGGGGTTCTGCTCTCCCTAGAAGATTTTCACCGAGTTGCCAATGAGGCTGGAAATTTGAAGGTGAGGAACATGATTTTAAGCTCGTTAGCCTTTCTCCTTTCACTAGTAGAAGTCCTAGGTACCGAGTGCCAATTGATTTTTTTTTAAACACACTCCTCTCTTCTTCATGTGCAGTCCTGTCGTGTAGCGTTATCATCGGTGGAGATATCATATCACATCACTTAGCGCAGTCATGAAATGGGGGGTGCCAATCACTAGCAATGCTTGTTGCGAGCAAGAATCTAACATACAAAGTCCCTCATATCTTTAAACATAATGTGTGTCCCCTGTCATACAGCCATGTCTTCGATGAGAATGATCCATCTCCCAGTTGAACCATTCGAGGCAAACCTGACGGTGTTCCCATGCTGTTGAAAATCCTAACATGATAAGTATTCTAACACTGATACCTGAACGCCTGAGCTCCTGAACGCCTATCTGCATAGGCACTGTATGCGATGAAATGCTGCTGACTGATTCCACGAAATGCGACGACCATCGGCATGCTGGGAGGGCCGTGAAGACATGCTAGCCATGAGTAGCATGCGAAAGATGTGCAGTAACTAATACAAATCATAATCATAAGAGCAATGGCTGATGCTTATTGGAAGCATTGAAGATGCGGGATCGTGAATTGTTCCGCGCCCAAGAAGATGGAAAGGTTGCCAAGAAAGAATGTGTGAAGTGAGGTTGTTCAGCGAGTAGAGAACCCATAATGGCTCTTGTCCTGAAGGCTGACACTGCGAAGTTGCTGATCGAGAAGTTCAAGGGGAGGCCTGTTCTCTTCCCGTCTTCCGACACTAGTGTTGGCCGTGGGAGAATAGTTCACATCGCCCAGTCTGGTCCCATGGCCACGAGAGTTGGCAGCGACAGCAGGAGTCAGTGACGCAGTGGCATGACCAGCATAATGAGGAAGCACGCCTTGGGCTGTCATGGGGGACACCTGTCCTGCAACCACATTGGCGCTCGTCTTGCCGTTCTTTCGCATGGTGGACCATATGTCTTTCGGATACTTGTTGCTGGAAAGGATGTCAGTTCAAATACGTAGAGTAGCACATTCATCGACGTACCTCACGGTGTGATCCACTCGGCGTCCTTTGAAAAGGAGGTTGCCCTCTTCGTCACCTGAGTCGTCTGAGATTTTGGAATGGTATCTCTCACTTGAGATCCTTGTATGTTCATTGATGACACGACGAAACGCCATGTATCGACTGCCATGATGAGTGATGTGAGACTCAGAGCGAGGTTCTTCAGAGACTGAGCTTGCACGGAGAGAATCGTCGGTACGGTGTAAGGACTCAGATCGGGTTGCATCATCAAAGCAATGGCGAATAGAGGATCTGGAGGTCTCGTTAACGGCGTGGAAAGGATCGACCTCGTTGGTTGTGATAGTCGATGGCTTTGACTCGTTTGGCTTGGGCAGATTCTGAGGAGCGGGTTCACCAGAAGTCATAGGCTCCTTGATAGTGGGAGGTGGGTAGAAGTTCTTGCCGTCATACATCGGAAGTCCGTTCTCGTAGATGAAAGGTGCTTTCCCCCAATACATGAAGCGAGCACGCTCTTCATCGGTTGTCAGCTCGCGGTCGTATACGTAGTCGGTGTCTCTGGCGTTTTCGGGCTGAACTCCAGGTTTGAGCTTGCCAATGAGATAAGGAGAGCCCATGTTCTTGTCAGCTTCAACCTTGTTCTTAAAGAACTTTCGCCACCCCTCGGCGCTCTTGGACATGCGTTCGTAATGACGAGCTTGTGCAGCCTCATCAACCTCATCAGTTGCGACAGTTGAGCCACCCAGCTCTGAGCGAGGCTGAAAGACTGGCGCTAAAGCGGCATTGAAGGGGAGACTCGAAGGCTTGCGCTGCTGTAAGATATTGTCGTTGGAAGTGCTGTTGAAGTTCTTGTTTGAGGGGACCGCAGCAGCCGGTTTGGCCAAGCTATGGACACTTATGGAACGAGTGTGAGACTTGTCACCAGTTGACTGGTTCCCAAAACCCGAGGGTGTATCTGGATTGTGTGGAATGGGACCGCTAGACTCGCTTCCACTGTTGATACAGCCGTTGGATGAGTTTGAAGGAGGCCCATCTGGAGATCCAGCCTTTGGATACTTTCTGGCCTCAAACTCTAGCTGAGTTGCTAGCATGCGCTCGAAATGCTCAATCTCGCGACATATGTTCTGAAGCCGATCTTCCATATCCCGGGCGTCGATTTGATGTTTGTTGTACCGAAGTTGATCTTCGTGGTATCTTTTCTGGCTACGAAGAACCTCAATCTGCTTCTGTGTGATCGAACTGGGCCGAATGGAAGAGACAGGAGGACTAGTAGAGCGAGACTGGTCATCTTGCAAGCGAAGAGGCAACGGCTCGGGCTGTCGCGATGATGTGCGTCCATATCTGGTAGGAGGAGCACTGAAATCACCACTGGAGCGAGGACCTGATGGACTAGGAATGGGGGGAGGGACAAAGCCCATCTGAGGTGGCATGCTGATGGGGTATAAAGTGCCTCCGTTTGCAATCCACCACTGCCCGTTGTAGAA
This sequence comes from Fusarium austroafricanum, assembly GCA_012932025.1. Lineage (NCBI taxonomy): Eukaryota > Fungi > Ascomycota > Sordariomycetes > Hypocreales > Nectriaceae > Fusarium > Fusarium austroafricanum. The sequence goes on from JAADJG010000160.1 coordinate 80,602, forward strand.
GAACGGGCGAGAATGATCAAATTGCTCCGTGGGGGAAAGATGGACATTTCGTGCTTGTTCCATACCCAAGTCTGGGTGCTTAGTATACTGACCAGCATGGCTTGGATGCATAGGAAGACCAGAGGGAGGGAACTGGTTGTAAGGAACAGCAGCCATGTTGTAGCCCAAGGGAGGAGGTGGCATGAAAGAGTATCCTTCAGGTCTCAGTGCCATCCCAGGCAAAGTCCCAGGAGCATGTGGAGGGGCCATAGGAGCAAAGTGTCCCCAGCTAGGAGGGAACACGGGATAAGCAACGCCCTCAGGCTGATGACCATTCATGGAACGCACATGGGTTTGCCCGTCGACAGAGCTTCGCTCTCGGTTCCATTTCGATGTTGGAGAATGAGGTCCCCGAGTGTTGGGCACGATTCGACCACCAGCAGTGACTCGAACATGAGTTGGGGAAACCACTGAATTGTAGAATTTCTGAAACCCTTCGGATTTCTGTGTTGCGAGGTCTGCTGGTGCCACCATCGGCGCCCGGTCTAGCTCAGAATCACTCCGGCCTCGATACTTGCGCTCCGAGTCGGTGCCATCGAGCTGCTGAGCAGCTCGTCGTCGATATTGCTCCTCAGATTCGTTGGAGCCACCGCTCTCCTCGACAATGAGGGACAAAGGACGTTCTTCAACGGTGCGGATTATCTCACCTGTTCAGAATTAGATTTCAAGCTCAGGCTGTCGAAGGAGGGAATGGTGCGTACCCAAATCATCGTCTTCTTCGACCTTTTCAGCAAGTTTGTAGCAGACTTCCTTGTGGGGAGGTTTGTGGCGTAGACGCAACAACTCCCTGTGAGTATAGACAACAGGGCTCATCTTGAATATGCCCAAGTAAAAAGACAACAGTCCGCTGTGGGCAAAAATAACAAGGTTAGCAAGATTCCAAGTATCCTCTTGGGGAATCTATGATGCAATGTCTCGCGGTATCAAAACGTGGAGTGGTGGTGAATGTGAAATCAGAAACAAGCAAGCCAAGACGTTGATAAATGAAAATTGAATCCACTAGTAAGAGAAGCGAGTGAAAATTCGCCGAGTCCAAAAGTCTGGGAAGCTCTTCGGGCCATGATGGACCCAAGAACAGCGTGACAAAGACCGCAGACCCGCCAGGTGCCCGGAAGTGCAAATGAACTGGCGCCGAAAAGGACCGAGAAAGGGGTAAAACGGAAATATTGACTTACTTGATATGTGACGACAGGTAAGACAGAAAACAGTAGATGATACAGGAAGAGCAAAGCCCTTTATTCTTGGGCGTCCAACTTGAATGAGAATGCCTCGATGTCAATGCCAGATAGAGAACGTTCTTGGCGGTGACTGGCAACAACGGCGACAGCGTGTGGTCGTGAACGAAAGCAGAGGTTGGGTACTCGGTGAAGAGAGCGAGTATGGTGAACTTGGGAGGTTTGGTGAATGTAGGGGAATGCCGGAGTTTGCAATGCCTTTGTAGGCAGGAGGCAATAAGGGAGGTAGGTGCAAAGGCAAGTTCACTGGCTGGGAAGGAGCTCCTTCCACTTCTCCGAGAGTGGCACCTTGGCCGTGAGTTGATGTAGCAAGGCAAGGTAGCTGCGAGAAACAATTCACGATGTGATTTTCGGTAAGAGGGAGCTGTTTATGATGAATAATTAGAAACTGAGCAGACGAGTTGAGTGAAGAGGGAAGGAAAGGGAGTTGTCGGGCACATCCAACACCTGAGGGAAAGAGAAGGAACAAGCACGATAGCCACTCACTCTGAATGAATGATGGTAGTAATAAAGAAAATGGGATAGAAGGGAAGCAAGGGAAAGGGGGTCTTTTCTAGAAGGAGAGGGCGAAGGGAGTACTCACGCTATGAGTGGTGATGGTAAGAAAGTTGGGGAGGAGAAGAAGATACAAGAGAGAAGAGGAAGGGAAATGAAAAGAAGCGAATAGAAAACATGGAGATATGAGCAAGGAGGCTATCAGAATGAGCTTAAAAAATGTAAAGCGAAGTCTGAGGCTGTTCTGCTTGGCAAGAAGAGGGAAGTTACTCGTGAGACAAACCAAGCATACTCGGAGGAACTCGAGCAGATTACAACACAGACCATAGGAATGATATCTTCGTATTTGGTCGGTGGAATTCACGAACTAAATGTCAATCTCAACTAGGAGCAGAGATAAATAGGAGACCGTTTGCTTCAAGCCCAACAATAGCCCCTCTTGAAACAATGCAATGCACAATAAGGGGCTAAGGAAATACTAGCGCTCGCATGCAGATGGCTTCGCCTACCCCCTTATTCACATAGGCTCGCATACTCTGTGTGTTTGAAGACACGATATTGTACTCCTCTGTTGCGTAGGGAATGGGAGGGACCATGCCTGTTTCATCAGGGAATCTGGGGGCATATCGCACCTAGTATAGGAACTTCCAGAGGCTTTTGTGATTGGAGACGTTACAAGACAACGTATGTTCTTTGCTGCTCCTACGGTGTAAGAGAACGTAATAAGTGGCATGATAAGGTTGCTAGACAGCAGGAAAGATTAGCGATATCATGCTGGAAGGGCCCGGGGAGATGGTTGTAGGCACAAAGGAGTTCTTCCCAATAATCATTAAAAAGGAATTAAAGGAGGAAGAATGCTTCTAGATCATCCTCGCAGATTCTCTACGAGGAGCGTGTTTTGAGATTGAGTCAATTTCCGAGTGCTCAATTAAATGTTGAGATGCCTTCTAATTATCCATTGTTGTACTGGATCGAAGCATGTTGGTGTGAGTCACGAAGTGCTTGTAGAAGAGTTCCTTGAGTTAAACAAAGAATTATATTGAGACAAGCCAATAAGACACCGATGTATCTTCTCCTCGGCCTTTCGACATCTGTAGTGTTTGGTTGTCGTTCTTCCGCATCGCTAAACAGGCGCTATTGTGATATTTTGAATGGAGTTGTTGTATATTGGTGAGGGGTAGGTTTTTGTATTGACTCCTATTGTCGTCTAACGACACATGCGTTGACATGACATAATTGTAGCCTCCATAGGAATACAATACTTGAAAACGAATACTTTCCCAAACCCCGCGGGTTGAAGCTCAGATGGAGAGTATGCATGCTTTTGACAACTGAGTTTTCATGAGAGGAGCAACATAGGAACTGTAATGAGCAACCCGTTAGATGCAGCTATTGGGATGTTGAGCTTCCTAAGTAAATGGATTGCGTTAGAGTTAGGTATCCTCAATTGTTCGAGATGCAACGGTAGAAGTGTCTGAGTTCATGCCATTCGGTCAGTAGTCAAACAAGTTCGAGGTTGGTGTGCCAGCAGTCCAAATTGACAGAAGCATAGTGGTGTTGAACACAATGCAACTACATCTAAGGATGAGTTAGCGGTAGCACTCATATTCTTGAAATTGCACCCCTTCGAAGTTGAAAAACGCTGGATTTCCGGAAGGTACTAGGTTGAGGCCGCCATAGAACGGCCATACTTTACCAGATGTAAGCTGATCAAGGCCTTGACTTTAACACCGGATCTCTACGTGGCTACTCAAGATGCAATTACCGGGCTGCTATTTTGTCTGGGATTTCGGTGTATGCATGGATTTGACGAACATTCGGATATAGATTAGAGCAGAAAGTAAGAAGAGAACTTGAAGAGAACTTATGCAACCTTTCACTCAGACATAAAAGAGAAATTCTTTGCGCTTGTTTGCCCTGATTGCCTGTTCTGCTTGACATGTGCCTTAGTCCCTCAATGAACGACATTAGAGGAATAAATTTAAGATGCGGTTTGTCTTCAATCTGCATGTTTGCTATAACAAAAATTAGTCTACACCGCCAACATTCGCTGTTTCCGATTTGATTCTAATAAAGGTTCGATAATTGACTTTACCCCATCCCATGTAAGATGTAGGTAGGGACCTCGGCTTCAAGGACCAAGATCGTGGCCCACCTCTTCGGCCCGCCGCCATGCGCCATGACTACGGCTCATGAGACCTCCATGTGAGCTGTCATGCCGAGCTCTACCAAGGGTTACCAGGTGGATTCTTTTATTTTTGTATTGGGTAGTAATAATACATCTGGTTTTGCTATAGAGATTGTCCCAATTGCCAATTACACGTGTATTAAATCATGAGGAGCATATCTCGTTGCTATCATGATACCTATGGACCCACCACCACCATCCCTCCATCTTGTGATTTGCCGTTAATGTGCCCCTCCACACTATTCATGTCCCATCACAAGGAACCTCAACCCCACGAGCCAGGTACAGCCAATCCCCTGGGTCTAGGCTCATCCACGTCGGTGGTCGAGAATCTGCCAGTCACGTCACTAACACATGCAGAGCTGATAGATCACCTTTGATGGTTGTCTCATGGTACACAATCTCATGCCACAAGCGCTACCAGCGGATAACAATCTTCCGCAGGAAGCCTTTCCAGTGCTGCACACAAAAGATGAGAGACTGAAGCTGGCTGTCGGTACTCCAGACCCTCCCTCGGCCCCACGCAAACAGCTAGCTACTAATCCTTTTGCCCCGCCACTACCGAGACACAAGCGTAACAGATCCAACTTTATGCCTGACGTATGCTCCCGGGGTTGGCACAAATAGGGTCTAGGCATATATATGGGTTGCTTGCTTCGGCGATCCGGAGCTATTAGATATACTGTACAGTAATTCGCCAGCATCCAATAGCATGAGCAGGCGTTGGATACGTGGGCAGATTCTCAAGTGCTAAGGAAAGTAGGTAGATAAGAATATTGGCACCACCTCATACTTTTACTCTCATTTGTATCTTTGTATTCAATTGATTGAAATTCATCTTTCAGAAGCTCAGTTCCAGTTCCAGTTCCAGCTCCACTTAGACCGAGGTCTCAGCTAACTACCCAACTACACTACCGAATCTCGAAACCACGAGTATAACTTCACCTGCGAGTCCCTTTGGAAATATCCCTCAATCCTCATCCTAACCCGCATTTTAGTTGTTTAGCTATTCAGCTCATCTTCAAACCAAACCACCAACAATGGCTCCTCTTACTCCCCACTGGCAGCAGCCTTCTCACCCCGACATCCAAGAAGTCGTCATCGTGAACCCCGAGGAATTCACCACCAAAAGCATCTCGCGCGTTTCTCTCCCCCCTTTTGCCGTTTTTGCAAAGTTCGATTTCCCTCCTTGCACGCCCGCTAGCGAACCGACCTATGCTACCGTCCAGACCGGCCGCGATACGCACCTCAACCTGAACAGCGATCTGCTGTATATCAACCATTCTTGTGAACCTACTCTCGTTAGTCGACCTACTTGAAGGAGACGCCCCAGATGTTGAAAATCCTCCCTTCCCTGGTAGAAAGACATTTTAGTTAATGTGAGCATGTAGCTCTTCGACGTAGGAAACTTGAACATCCTTGTTGGACCCAAGGGTCTCAAGGTTGGCGAGGAGCTCACGGTTCGTTCAATTCCTACTCTCAGATGTCGGTTCAAATGGCTTATGTGAAATACAGTTCTTCTACCCTTCCACCGAATGGCACATGGCCCAACCCTTCGACTGCCTCTGCGGAACCCCCTCATGCCGTGGCCGCATCTCAGGCGCTCGAGACATGAGCCAAGCCCAGCTCGATGGCATTTGGCTCAACGGTCACATCATCCAGCTCCGCGCTGAGCAGCTCGCCAACTCCGAAGACCCCACTGCCCACGCCCTTCGCGACGCCGTTGCCCACGCCGAAAAGGTACTTGAATCGGCTCGTCTCGCTTTGTGCTCTTACACGAGTAATGCGCACGCTCAGAATGGGAATGGAACTTTCCCCTCCAAGTACACCAACGGAACTCTTGGAAAGGCAGCGGGATTGGAGCACCGCGGCCCGACTTCTCGTGAGCTGAGCGGTGAGATGGGTGGTGATACTGTCCGTGTTTAGAGGTCAGGGTCTTCGATGGTGACGACTGGAAGATGTTGCTGCTGTTGAAGAACCGATTAGTTAGAGAGAACTAGGTAGGTATTTAGTGACATGAACACGCTCATTTATATGGTTGAGGCATCGAATCTTGCTCAGTGATGATGAAAGTTTCGTTATTGAACCCATAAGTGACTCTCTTAATTTGCCCTCGCTTGACCATCTCAGTACGGGTGAAAACAAGCCCTGGTCTGTAACTTCCAGCCAAACACTCCATTTCTTCATTGCAGTCATCGTAACTCCATAATATATACGCCCAAACGCCTGGATTCGCTCGCACCAATCCAAAAATGTCGTTGAGAGTGTGGTTGTCTCTCAAACCCTTCGCATCACCAACCCCTACGACCTACTCTCTTTCTTTCGAATCCCTCCAGCGGCTCCAGGCACTACGACCTTTCTCAGAACCAGCGCCGCCACTATACTTGGACTCTTTCTTCTCCCATTCGATCCGTTCCATGCTGCGCCGTGCGAGAAACGCTCGTGCAAATTTCCACGCTTCTGTATCGGCCAAATTCCATGCCTCGAGGGATGCGCGGAGTCGAGTGTCGACAGTCGACTTTTTGAAGGCAACGATCTTCTTAGCGTGTTCTAGGAGGGCCTTTTCTTTGCTTTGTTTCTCTTGTGGGGTGAGTTCCTTCTCTTTGGGAGCATCGTCCAGTCGAGGTTGAGGCCTTTCAGGCCTCGTGTCGGCGTCGGATTTGGCAGCTCGCTCCGCCTTTGCCGGCTTGTCGACTTTAGTCTGCTCTTGCTTGGGCTTCTCTTCTGGTTTGTTGCCTCCTGCCATGTAAGCCTCTCCCAAACCCTTGGGAATGCGGAATCCAAAGTACCACTCCAGATCTGGCGGAACATCAGCTTCTGCTGTCAGCCAAAGCGCGTGAGTTGGGGCGTGTTCATCGGCTACGGCCTGCTTGAAGTGTACGATTCGGGAATTACTGGATATTTTTGAACCTAGAAGTGCCTTGGTGATAATTTCAAGCCAAGGGTCACGAGGGGCCTCCTTGCGGATCCAACTGACGTCGACTCTCTCCTTGAGGCTGGTCAAAGTGGCAAGAGTCCAGGGATGAGGAACTGTTCCAATTGCAAAAGCACCGCTCGTGTTTTGATATTGCTCGGGAGTAGTGACCTTCATAGATGTAGTTCCAGCCGCACAGCGTGCACAACCTGAGATACCAGGAGGGCATGACGAAGGGATAGGGTTGTCAGGACAAAAAGCCAGGGAGTTAGCAAGCCTAAGGGCCGGAGCGGTCATTTCCGTAGTATGTTCGGGAAAAGGTTTGAGAACCTCAATGCCGTCAGGGAAACTACTCTGCCAGACAGCGTGCAGATGAGCGTTGATCAGCCTGTTAAGAGCTCCTAAACCTCTGGCCCGTCCGTTAGTCAGGCTGTCATGAATTTTAGAATATTGCTTTTTGATGATCTCTGGACTGTAATGCACTAGTGCGGTTTGTGCTTTGTCGACCTTAAAATCGTTTTTTGTGGATGCATCAACAACGCTCTTGGCAGTTTTCAGTGCGGGTGAGTCCATCACTTTCCGGATTGTCTTGGTAACCTCTTCTTTGGGTCCGACAACAAGTGCACCTTCAAGGCCTTTCCATCTGGTCATGGCAGGGTATTCGCCTCTTCTGAGGAAAATTAAGAGGGGATCTTCGGTGTGCGTAATTGGGAACAAGGTATGGTCCACCAGCAGGCCGGTTCCCATAGATTGCCAGGCGAGCCATCTCATAAGGTCGGCTTTCAGCTCGGGCTGTACCTCGAGCCGTTGTAGTTCTTGGTACATTGGATTTCCCGTTGCCTCAGAGGCGCCCAGAATGGTTGGTCGGAAACCTTGAGCCCACCAAGCGCGACGCCACGTTAGAAGTAGATCACTCTCGGCATCTTTTTCTTCCCTCGATTTCTTAACCGTTGCATCGTAGTAGCAATAGATGAATGGGCGCTCATGAAGTGGGGGAAGAAGCGCTCTGTCCTCGTCAAAGGTTAGCGAGCTGGAGAAGGGCACAGATAACCACTTCCAATCAGCCCACCAAGAAGTGCCTTGATATGAATCCTGTGCTCGAGTCGGGGGTGGATGGGAAGGCCCACGAAATGGGTTCAATTCGTTCACGCCTTTCTTAAGAGAGTGACCGATGCCAGACACGGAGCTTTTGATCTTGCTGGAGGCATCTTCCTTTACGGCATCTTCGGAACGGTCGACTGGGGCGGCAGCTGGAGCAACGATGGTCAAGATTGAATAGACAAAGACAATGAGGACGAGGACGAGATAAGTCAAACGACGGGATACAAAGCGGCGCTGTCGGCCGTAGAAGATGTTGATGGCCATTGGAGATCAATTGGAAAACGAAGCAGTCGGTTATGTATGTTATCACAAACGAGTATGAGGCGTTGCTGGACGATGGATGTAACGAAGGGCAGCGAACTTGAATTGGTCGAGACGCGCCGATTCTCACGGTCAGGGAAGCATTTCGATAATAAACTAGGGAGCGAGAGGAGGCAACATGCACATGCGATGGCGCAGAGCAATGAGTAGAGTTGATGGCGGCTGGGAGAGGAGAGGGGGAGCCTGGCCAAATACGAGAAATGCTGAGGCAAGCAGCTGTTCTGAATGGACCTCTTTATGGTAGGGGTCGACAGGGGTCTAGAGGCGAGACCATCAGAAGTCACACGATGGGACACAAGGTGCATATGGCACTTTAATCAGCAATTGATAACAGTAACACATTCAATTTACTATGTAGCAGTATATATGCCAATACTGCCTTCGCCTTATTTGAGAATAACTCTAAGATAAAACTATTCGCTTGTTAATGCGCACAAAACTATCCTGTCTGGTATAGGTAGGTAGTACTGTGTACACACCTACCTATGGATGGAACCGACCCAGCTAATGGAATCGAAGGGTCCCAAAGCTTGAGTGGGGATGTTGCCTGGAGCTTTAACCGGGAGTGGGTTTGAAAAGGCCCACCAATGGAAGCTAGTAATGTACTCAGGTACCTACCTAATGCCAAGCATCGAATAAATGCACCAAAGTCGGACGGTAGCAGAAGCAAACATGAAGTGATTAAAGGTTGTATGGCGTTTTCTCATATTTCGCTACCAGTTTACGATCCCCAGCTGTCTTTTTTTAGCCAAAGTTTCTTTATCAGGAAGAACCTACCTAGATTATGAGGTTCAATGTCCATTGCCATAAATGTCCACTTCCGTAGACGCCATTGGTAGGGCTGAGCAGGGGGGTTCTGGACTGCCTATGTACTAGAGCTCCAATATCTGGACTAGGTACCTAAAGTAGTCTCCACGTATATATAATACTAGGTAACTTTTGTCGCTGTAAATAATATTCAAAGGGATTTATCCTAGGTATCTCCCGAATCACGATGATGTCAGCCATCCAATGCTTTGGCAGTAGGGGCGATCGGCCACGAACCCTGTCCCACTCACAGTGAGTGACTAAGGCAGGCAGCAACTGGCTGGCGGGCAGGCACCGCACTGCACCCTGGGCGGACATCACTCCTCACTCAGCCTCGTAACGTACTAACCTACATTCTTTCAGTGACACAAAGAAGGTTCCCATTGACTTCAGGTCAATTTTGACCACGGAATTTATGGCTAAGCTTTCAAAATCTTTCAAACTCGCCATCAAGTAGATTTCTCTCTTGGTCAGACCAGCCCAGCACCCTCTCTCCCATCTCTTCACCACTCCTCCTCCCTCACCCTCACCACAACCGTGCGTGTATCAAACATCACGCATGGAATCATGGGCCTCAAGGAGTTTAACACCGACCTCCGGGCCGCAATCGAAGCTACCCTTGAGTTCCCCCGTGTCTCAGATCTACGAAGAGGCGATTCCGAAGGAGAGCTCGCTTTCGCATACACCCACTCGCCAGAAAACGGAGTCGAACAACCTCCCATCGATATTCAGGCCCTCTCAAAAGATGTGGACTCGTACCCAAGCCACCCAGGCTTTTTGGTTTTCACTTCGTCAGAAACCCCCGCGGATATAGAAAAGTGTCTGCAGGAGACATCCAACTCGACCGACGGCAAGAGTGTTGCCGATGTGATCACAATGATTTCCAGAGCATTAGCCACAAAATTGGACTCTACAGACCACTCTGTTTCGCAGATACCTTCATTTTACGGTGAGGACACGGATGATGATTCAGCTTTCGATGATGACGATTCAGTCTACGATGTTGAGCTTGACGAGATGGATATTGAGCCATTGCCACTCAGAAGACCGACATCACAAGATGCCACTCCACCTAACTATCGGGAATCTATGGCACGCCTGAAGCGTCATTTACGGGAAGCCAAGAGAGAGGGATTTCAAATCTCGATCCCACCTGAAGAAAGACAAAGCCAGTCGTTCGGCCTCTTCTCGCTTTCTATCCGAGTCTCTAAACTCGGGATTCCCGAAGAAGCCTTGGAAGCGTGGGGACTCAAGCCATCTGAGTACATCGTTATGCTTTTCAAACTACCATCAGCTTACCCTTCCCTTTCGGTATTCCAAAATCTTTCTTGCGACCAAACAACAGTACAGTTCAGGTTCGGCAAATGCACCAGTCCGGAGCCCGGTCCCAAGTCTATGAGACAAATTTTCTTACGTGAAGAGGATTCTATGGATGCGGAGACAGAAGAACACGACAAAGAAAGTTCCGCAGACCCCTTTGTTCCTCTGTATATGTCCTTGTCTCTGGATAGACTTTTGAACAAGACATTCCCAAGTCTCTTGCGGCTGCGGCGGTCCGAAGGGATCTCGTGGGATCAAGCTCAGGAACTGGATTTCAAGCTGAGCCGAGGAACCCATCTCCAATCCATGTCAAACTCATCTACAGACCTCATCGTTAAGCAAAACCAAGACCCGTCTGGGGATTGTTTTGAGCTGGATTTCCTTGAACGTGATTACGTGTCAGGAAAAGAAGACGATCTCAATATTGCCCTTGTTGCCATGCAATTCGGACTCCAGAGGTTGATCAAATGCACCAAATACTGCTTGGTTTGCCATCAACGAGCAGAAGGGGGGTTTGAGGCCGTAAAACCCTTTGTTTGTGGGAATTTACTTTGCCTTTACCAATACTTGTCCTTGGGATTCGGTCAGAGCATCGAACACGAAATAATCAACAACCCATATGTCGTTGACCTTCTCATAAGCTTTTTCTATACTGCCATCACCAGTTCTCGACTTCGCGAATTCCCGCAGGGACTAGGTCTCAAGTGTGGTACTTCAGCTTTCGGAAAGAGTGATATCCAGCCCCTCACTGCAGACGCTTGCTTCGAAAGAAATGTGCTTACGTTTCAAAGACAAGATCTCGCCTCATACAGATCAATCAAAGAGGGACAGCATGTACTTCTTGTTGTCTCAAAAGCTGATACGATAGATTCGTCTCTGCCAGTTATGAGGTCGCGTACGTCAATCCCAACATATTCAAGACTGGACATGCAAGCTAATGAATACACAGACCACGAGAAACATATCTGCCACATTGAATCGCTTGACGACACCGACTTTACATTCAATGTCGTCCAGACATCGACAGGCCCAATGAATGTGCACCCGAACCCCTCGGAGAGGCCCTCAAACGAGATCGTCCAACCTACCACGGGAGGGGTTAAAGTATTGGTTTACAAGTACGAGCAAGATATTGACGATCTCCAAGAGGCAGAGCGCGGCCAGGCACTCATTTTCATGACTAAGTGTATCCCATCGGTGGAGAAAATGAGAGACTACCTGGCAGAAGTACCTGGGCGTCGGTTATCTTCCTTTCCAAGAATGGAGCTATCAACCCTTCGTCTCCTCAACTGGATTGTTGCCTCGAACAGATCATTCATTGTACAAGATGCCCCAGTACCTGGGTCTTCTCAGTCAGAAGGAGAAATGCATAAGCACAATCTCGTTACTGGGGTGAGCCCTGGCTGGATGCAGTTCCGTTTCGCACAAGGATCTCCTGAAAAAGAACAAGTTTTCTTGAATGAGCTCATGAAAGAAACAAGACCTCAAAATGGCAAAAACTACCCAACTCTTTTTGCGTGGCACGGCAGTCCACTCTCCAACTGGCACAGTATCATACGAACGGGCCTTGACTTTTCTACAACCCTGCATGGCCGTAGCTACGGTGACGGCGTTTACATGGCAAAGGACTTCGATACCAGTTGCGGATATGCCATTCAACATGGTTTGTCAGGGTGGCCGAACTCAGCACTCAATGTCGCCAGTGCTATTAGCCTGTGTGAGATCGTAAATAATCCGTCTCAATTCGTGTCTACGAATCCCTTTTTTGTTGTCAACAGGATCGATTGGATCCAGTGCCGCTATCTCTTCGTGAAGGTCCAACAGGAACAATCGGGTGGCATGCCCCCAATGGCACCCCCGCGCGTGTCGTTTTCGTCTCGCTTGGCACAGAACCAAGAACCTTTCATACAAGACCCGGGACACATTGAACAAGACCCTGCCCATGTGTTGACTTGCGGGACGGGACGAGTTGGTATTCCTCTGTCGGCCATACCGAGATTCCGTCAACGCGCAGTCGGACAGGTGAGTGTTGTGGGCTCGTCAAAAGACCACCCTGTTGTCGACGATTCAGATTTCAAGGACGGCCCAGCGTCCAGTCATGATATCGACGATTTACTGGCCTCGGATGATGAGGGTGCCACACAGCCAATGAGTCCGCGAAAGAGACGACGGACGTCTACGGACTCAGGCTTGGGAGGAACACGACGCGAGCTTGATAACGTCACCCCATTTCATCCAGGTAAACTCGATCTCGATTCTCTCCCCAAGCTCGCCGAGCCGACTTGGGCATCATCATCCCCAGGCGCTCTTCGAGCACTCAACGCCCAGATCAAAGACCTGCAAAAAACCCAATCCAGTACCAACCTAGCCACACTAGGATGGTACATCAACTTCGGCAAGCTCGATAACCTTTTCCATTGGATCGTCGAGCTTCATAGTTTTGATATGGACCTACCCCTATCAAAAGACATGATACGTCGCAATTGCTCGAGTGTCGTGCTTGAGATACGGTTCGGAGCCTCTTTTCCACTGTCACCACCTTTCGTTCGTGTGATCCGCCCACGTTTCTTGCCTTTTGCTCAGGGAGGTGGAGGTCATGTCACTATTGGCGGCGCGATATGCTCAGAGTTGCTCACCAACTCAGGGTGGTCTCCAGCGCTTTCACTAGAAAAGGTATTCCTCGAAGTCAGAATGAATCTATGCGAGAAGGACCCCCCAGCTCGTCTTGAAGCAACCACAAATCTGAGAAACACCCAGCCCAGCAACATAAACAACATGGACTACGGCATGTTTGAAGCTGTTGATGCGTACCGCCGCGCGGCTGCATCCCACGGATGGAAAATTCCATCTGACCTTGAGATGCTACAATCCATGAGCGCCCAAAAGGAGGATCAATGAAATGAGCGAACTCAAGAACCTACCTATCCTGATGGGTGCTGTACACGAGTTATGAATTATGACTTTCCAAAGACCCCCAATATGTTAATCAGCTGGGAGCAGAGACTCGGGCCGCATTAGAACTCAGACAGCGTCTATGTAATAGGAAAAACTTGACTATGACCATTCCCATGTTGTGACCAACCTTGTTTGCGCTTTCCCCCAGAGCTAATGGCGAGTTATGATTCTAGTACTAACGCTAATATTCTGAAACAGCATGAAAACACCATTAAATGACATATTTAACTTTTTTTTCTATTATTTCTTATACTTTTAACAGCATCGCCATTTGCAAGGCTAGCTGAACCGCTGACCTAGACTCCCGTCACGGCACAGCAACTAGGTAGGTCAGCACCTGTCTAAACTTTTGGTTGATCCAAAGCTCTACGTTTTTGATTTTACTTCTATGCATTTGCAGGACTGAGTCAAGAGAACTGAGCCTCCAAGGAAGGTCCTTCGTTTACATCTCCAAGCATACCACTTTTTCTCCACCCCCTCGAAAAGGAACGATACAGGCGTTAACCCATAACAGATGTTTAGGAAAAGTTTTTGTGTAGAGAAAAGAGAAGAGTCAGGACCCAGGAAAGGAGAACACAATAGACCAGGTTAAGGAATAGGTGAAATTGTGCAGCATAGCAGAAAGCAAGAAAACCAGTGCCCCAACCCGCGCTGCAGCCGTTCGACCAAATCCCTTCCTTCCATAATCTTCTTGACACGCAGTCGTGTGTTTCCAGGTACCTTATCAGTCATACGTTTGATGAGTGTAGATGGGAAATTTTGAGAAAAAGAAAGCCAGAAAACCAAGTCTGGCTGGCAGATGGGTCATGCAAGTATAGTGCGAGGCTCCCCGATAAACTCCAAAACGAAAATATCCCATATCAATTCAGTGTGTCGCAACGCGGGATAAAGGTCTGCGACATCCGTATCAGGGGGAGGATATGCTTTGTGCGCGGCTCAATATCCAAGAATCTTGAAGGAGCGCCGTATGTAAAGGAAATATGCCCTCTTGTGGATGAGTATTCGGGATTCTGTTGACAAACCGTGAGTGCATTCATTTTTGGCACTTTAGTTGTGCTGAAAAAGCACACTGATAGACTCGCCATGGTGAACACGACGGATGGCCTCAGCGAAAACGGCGGAGATGTCGAGAATCTCGAGCTTGGGACACATGCGTCGGTGCTCGGTTTGAGGGACAGAGTTGGTAACGAGCATCTTGTCGATGGCGGAAGCGTTGATGCGAGCTATAGCATCACCGCTAAAGACACCGTGAGTGACGAGAGCGTAGACCTGAGTAGCACCCTCCTTCTTCAAGAGCTTCGCAGCACGTGTGATGGTGTTACCAGTATCAACGATATCGTCAACCAAAATACAGATGCGGTTGGAGACGTCACCAACCAGCATCATGCTGGCATTTCGATGCTCAGTAAACCGGATCGGTCGTCGCTCCTTTGTAGCCAGACATGAGTTTTGTTCAAGGGGAAGATCAGAAGTGTGTGGTTTTACCTTGTGAATCAAAGCAAAGTCAGTCTTGAGACTGTCTGCAATCAGAGTAGCTCGCTTTGCGCCTCCAGCATCGGGAGAGACAATGACGGCGGTGTGGTAGTTAGGAATCTGGGACTGGATGTAGTTTTGGAGCAGCGCCTTTCCGTATAGGTTATCGACAGGGATGTCGAAGAAGCCCTGATATTGAGGATCGTGGAGATCCATCGTGATAATATGGTCGGCACCAGCGCAGGTGAGTAAGTCAGCGACAAGAGTGCCGGCCTGAGCGATCCACTGCTTGTAGCCCGGCTTAGGCTGGAAAGCAGAGATATTGGATTGGTTCTCGTAGTCGTGTGTGGTATAAGCATTCCTCTGGGAGGAAACTGAGCCCTCAGCGTGGTGACCGCGGGATTCAGAGGTTGTGCTTGAGATAGTGTCTGAGCGGCGAGGAGTGATAGTTCCATTGGCGCCATTAACACCGTTTGGCGCGCCGCTGGCACCATCGTTTGCGAGGGCTGTTTTTGAGAGCTTCTCGGTCAAGTTGTTGACGCCATTGGGCAGACCAGCCGATTTGGGGCCACCAGGACGAGGTGTAGGCGGAACACTCTCAAATGTGTAGTCCTTGGAAGAGCCAGAGATTTGCGACAAAGGTGCGCCGGCTTTGTTATAGGGCCAGTCGGGCTGTCGGGAGTACGGGAAGAGAGGGACGACGGCGGTGACTCGCTTTGCGGAGCCAGTTTTGCAAGCTGAGATCATAATACAGAGATCAATCAGGTTGTCGTTGACATTGCCGGAGCCAGATTGGATGATATAAACATCTTTGCCGCGAACCGAGTCCTTGATTTCGCAACGGCTCTCGCCGCCAGAGAATTTTCCAAGAATGCGATTGCTTGCTGGAACACCCAAAATCTGACAGACATTTTCTGTGAGTTGTGGGTGGGAGTTGCCTCCCAGAACAACAATGTTGCGCACCATTATAACGGCGAAGTTGTGTTGATTTAGTGATCGAGGTCGAGGTTGCTCGGCTAGAAGAGCAAAAAGTTTTGAAGCGGCGAAGGACGGAAGCGGAAAGCGGATGTGGAGGGGCCCCGAATCGGAGGGGTGAGTACGTAGTTTTTTTTTTTTAACCTGAGTGGGCAGAGCACAAACGAGTCAAGAGCTTCTTTTTAGCGGTGGATGAGGTTTCGACTGCGGTTGATGAGACCAGGGAGGAAAGAAGAAGAAGATGACCTGAGACAAGCCGAAACAAGTCGGAGGAAGACCGAAGCAAGTCAAGTCGAAGTCGTGACTGAGGTTGGTAGGGTTGAAAAGTTGTAAGTTATAAGCCTGACCTATTGTGAATTTTTTTTAAACTCTTTTCAATAGCGGCCCCGGGTTCTTGGAGCGCTGCAACAACAGCGTGTGGAGTGGAGAGTTTGTGGATTAGTCGAGGTGTGATTGGAAATGGCTTGTCTTGTCTGGTTCTTGTCGAAGCGGTGCTGCAAGTTGGCTAGGAAGCAGTGAAATGGAAGCAATGCAATGCCGTGAACGCTGTAGCCGATGCTATTATTGACGGCTTCGGAGGATTGGCTACGACCTGATGAACGATTTGGCGGATGAACAGGGATCGAGCGCCCCAAGGTGATACACACAAGAGAGTCGGGTCAGGGCCAAAGCGACGTCACTGTGCTCAGTGCCCAGCAAGAGGAGCAAGTTTCACTGCCGAATGACAGTGCAGGGATCTCCAAGTCAACAGACTGCGATACCGGTGTCGGAGAGAGTGCAGAGGATATGAATATTGACAGGCGGCCGGTAGTGAAGAGAGGCAGATGACTTCTTCTTGGGCAAAAAGACTTGAAGAAGAAAAGTTGAATGCCAACGAAGAGCTAGGCGACAAACCGACGAAATAATAGTCGAAGATGGCGCGGCGGTCGTAACGACAATCCCCGGCCGGGTGGAGGAGTGGAGATGAATGCAGGGCAGGCAGAGGAGAAGAAGATCAGAGATCCATTGCGCGATAATGCTTTTAGTAGGTCAATCAGCAAATGGTTAATGGCGCGGGGAGAGAATAGAGTTATGAGCCCAGCTCAAGAATAAATACCTATTTGCAGCGATATGAATAAAGTTGACCTTGTAAACTTCCATCCAATGTTGATGTGAGTGAGCCTCCAGCAAAACCAACCAAAGATGATGACATGGCTGCACCTACCAATACTACCAATACCAGCCAAGCACACATTCTCACATGGCAAACTTACTAAAAATAGGAAAGCTCCACGGAGCTCTTGGTATCTCTCCGAATATGGTTGGTTATCTTTGCGCTGGTGTTTTGATATTTTAATAGGTTGTTTTGTCCCAGTATTGTAGACGTCTTTTTACTACCTATGATCCAAAGTTATTGCTTTGTTTTGAATCATAGGAGCTACCTAGGTACCTATAGGTAGGTGCGTGGATAAGTCGAAGCTCAAAACTGTCCATGCTCGGCAGGTACCCACCCCCGCCAATTCACATACTATAGGTACATACATACATATCCAGGGTGTTGGAGCTCTCCTGTTAACCCTCATGGGTGTTTGTGTACTCCGTACTCCGTATGAGAGATAAAACCAACTGAAATAGTTGCCGGCAGGGGTCGTCATAATTATGCCAGAAACTGCAGACCGCTATATCAGCAATCGATTGTTCCCTTCCTTGCTTGGCCTTGGTATATGCATTGACGTACAGAATCTCCCTCTTGTTCAGCAGCAATATCTAGAGTCCTGCACGACACTGCAAACTCAGCCTGGCAGGGGTTCTCAGTCATTGATTTGCACAACTCAGACACGCCGGAGTCATGACCTGCATAATTGATGCTGGAGCTTCAAAGATGACCTCCTTGACTTTATTGTTCCTTTCTTTCAAGTCAATGGTTACAGCACGTTTTAAAGGGAGCGTAGCCATTGCCTAAGCTTGGAACTCACCAAGGCTTCTAACTTTCCATTCTTCTGGTCCCTCCGGCATCGGTGAGCCTTTGTTCTGGAATCGTGGCTTGCATACCTACCTAGGTACATGTCTCTCAGTGGAGTTGCACGCGACCTCCTTCTTCAGACGTAGTGACACGCAGAGAGCTAAGACAAAATTGCAATATTTGCTAATTCAGTGATGTTCGTCCATCTCAATGATGCCATTAAGCATCATATGACTCTAATCCAGTCAGGTAATTGCATACTCGACTTGAAAGACGGGATGCCAACTAGGTACCTAGGTACTCATGCATGCATATACTACAAGCATCAAGCCATCCATCCATACAAGCTTAATAAAACACAGACCGAATACTGTACTGGTTGCAACTAGCACCCTTAATTGGTCCAACACAACAGAACAATCCATTGGATGGAAAAATGAAGTTCGTAAAGTGATGCGCTCTGACGTGTGGCTTGAATTTTCCCCAGCTTTACTACGTATTTAGCCAGGCTCACATGCAAAAAACAGCGCATCGAGCTCACTTAAGATGGATGGAAGCTAGCTTGACCCAATAAGAGCGCAACATGAAATTCACACAGGGTAACTGAAGCCAGGTCGAAAAGGAACAGCTGCAGCGGAAAAAAAAAAAGAAATAAAAAAGAATGCTTGCCGTCTGCAGTGTCTCACTTGGATTACAGGCACGTTCCAGGCCTGCATCCACTGGAACGGCTTTGCTGCATTAGAGCCTGTCTCAACCCTGAGCTTCTGATTGGCTATGATATCTTTTTTTTTTCTTTCCCCACTATCAGATTCAGACTCACAATAGATCTTACAGCTCTTTAGACCATATCACCCAACTGCCATCATGAAGATTCTCGAGTCTCAATCTGCTGTTCTCACGAACTACGAGGTGTATCAACATGTCTCGGAGCAGCGTGAACGATACAAAAACGCCAAGCGTCGCGGTCCCCCAAATCTCGAGACAGTAGTTCGCGAGGTAAGAGTTATTCCATTCATACAGAACTTGACTCAAATTAAATGCCCAAGAAATATCTGACACTTCCCCTAGCTTATCCAGTATCTACGCACAAATCCAGGCCCTCTAAGCCAAGAACCGCTGCCCTACACTGAGGGCTGCATTTCCACCCTTCTTGAGCGTCTACGGCCCTACAACCTCGCCAAGGGCGAAGTAGTCATGATCATCAACCTGCGCCCCGCCTCAGTCGCTGCTCTCAATACTGTTGTAGAGGAGATGTCTGAGCGATTCAACGAGGAGCAGCAGGAAGCCATGGTCAATATCATCGCAGAAGTCCTCGGCCAATTCCCTGCTGCTGAGGAGGGTGCTGAAGAGGGCGCTGATACCTCTATGAACGACGCCGCTGCCTAAGGAGTTCTCATCCCACCAAATACAACGCCAAATTACCCGCCCAGAACCCTACTACTCCATCAAATGCTTTAACCCCTGGAAATCTCACAATATGGCGCATGTACTTGCGCTTTGGCTGTTTGCGCCTGTTGTTGGAGTCATCGCCGTTTTACACAGGTCCTCAAATGCCAGCTTCAACAATTCACCCGTCACTGCCGAGCACTCTACGTATCGATCTGCCCTGAGGGCCTGCGCAACCTGATATGCTTCTTGTGGATAGATGGTTCCATTTGGATCTTCCTCTGATCTCAGGTCGCGCTTCAGCCCGAGAATGATAACGGGAAGGGTGTCGATTCGCTGGAAAGACCTCTTGACTTCATCAATCCACTACCGAGTCTCAGTTACCTGCTTCATGTTGCTTATGGAGCACTCACATATCTATGCATATTGATGAGACTCAACCGCTGGCTGATGTCGTAGCAAATGACAATTGCATCGGGATCCAAGGTCCTCCAGTTATCAGGACACGATGTGTCAAAGAACTCGAATTGGAACTGCTTGGCCCCGGTCTTGATGCCGAAGATGTAGGGCTGGTCGATATCACGGAGCATAGGAATCGGATTGATGTTTTCGCCTGCACTGAGTCGACTGAAGATATGAGTTCAGTGTCAGATATGATATCAAGAATCAATAGACGAGTTCGGACTTTACATACGAAAGAAACGTAGTCTTGCCACATTTTTCGTCGCCTACAAGGAGAATCTTGATCACTTCGGGGTCCATATTGTGAATGTAAGGTATTGAAAGTTATTGGATTGCTCGATATGAGAAGGCTCAAGACGAGCGGGCATGGCTTCTCTTAAAGGAGATCTAGAGATAGAGATGAGATGAGAGCAGTACGTAACTTATCAGTATGCCCCCAACTGTGGCGCATCCATAATAGCACAGCCACAGAAGCTAACCGAGCCACATCTTGCTTGAACTGCAGCAAAGCCCTTTTCCACTTGTAAACTATGATGGGCCTGCATATAATCGCCCAAAATTGGAACCCACCAACTTCATGAGACCCTTTGGCCGTTGTCTTGGGCGTCCAACTTTGCTGGAAACGATAATCAGTGGAGTCAAAACTCGACCTTACTCTCAGTCACAACCTCGACCAAAAACATCATCAAGTGGTGAACCATCAAAACTCTCTGTGCAGTTAAAGGCTGCCAAGTACCGCACAATGTCTGGGGAGTCGAATTACCAGTCATGGACCAAAAACGGTCTCATCCAAAAAGTCAAAGAACTTGAGGCTGAGCTCAGGAATCGTTCTGCTCCAGAGCAAAAACCTCAGCCCGAGGTTGAAGCTCAAAATGAGGGGGGAGGTGAAGCTAAAAAGGCAAAACCAAAGGGGAAGAGAAAGATGGATCCCAGCAAGTACTCTACACGATATATCGCACTGAAACTTGCATACTTGGGCAAGAATTATGGTGGCTTTGAGTTCCAGGCTATGGCCAATGCCCCATCTATCGAAGAAGAACTATGGAATGCTCTCACAAAGGCTTGTCTCATCTTCCCTGAGGATGAACGAGTCGTTGACTTTGACTGCTGCGAATATTCAAAGTGTGGTCGCACAGACAAGGGCGTCAGCGCTTTCGGTCAGGTCATCGGTCTTCGAGTTCGAAGCAACAGGCCCCTGCCTAAAAAGCGCAGACGTCTGAGCGAAGCTGGTGAGGTGATGGCTGTCGATGAGCAATCTGGAGAAAACACAGAAGCAGAATATGAGGATGATACGTCCTCCTTCGACCCCATCAAAGATGAGCTTCAGTATCCTCGACTACTGAACCGTGTTCTGCCCCCTGATATCCGCATCCTCGCCTGGTGTCCCTCTCCACCACCAGACTTCTCTGCTCGTTTCTCCTGTCGTGAGCGTCAATACCGATATTTCTTTACACAGCCCGCCTTTATTCCTGAGCCCAGCGCTAATGGTGCAAGGAACGGCTGGCTCGACATCGAGGCGATGCGCGAGGCGGCCAAGCGCTACCAAGGCGAGCATGATTTCCGCAATTTCTGCAAGATCGATCCCGGAAAGCAGATCACAAATTTTGTGCGCACAATCTATGAGGCCGATATCGAAGAGGTTAAAGACATGTGCTCAGCTCTACCATACCTATCTGGACCACAGTTTGCTCCAGCTGGAGGCTTGCCCGAGGATGGTTCTGTGTATCCCAAGGTGTACTCGTTCAACGTCCGAGGCTCTGCCTTCTTGTGGCACCAGATTCGTCACATGGTCGCTGTTCTCTTCCTTGCGGGCCAAAAGCTAGAGACACCCGACATCGTAACGACATTACTTGACGTTGCTAAGAACCCGTGCAAGCCCAACTATGTCATGGCCGACGAAGTACCCCTGGTGCTCTGGGACTGCATATTCCCTGGCGAAGACGCTACTCCCGTTGAACGCGCGGCGAAGAAGACTGATGGGCTTGACTGGGTGTATCTCGCAGATGATCCTGCGCTCAGCAAGCCCGGCCCCTTTGGTGTCATGGATGGTATGTGGGCGTACTGGAGAGAGCGCAAGTTGGATGAGTTACTCTCCAATCAACTTCTACAAATGGTCTCAACACAGCAGAGCAAAGATCCTTGGCGACGCATTACTCGCCCTGAGCCTACAGGCAAGCAGGCGAGCAGTGTAGTTGTCTACGAGGGTGGTAATGGTGGCCGCATGGGAGGTCGCTACGTGCCGCTGTTGAAAAAGGATAAATTACAATCTCCTGAAGAGCAAAATGAGAGATACGCGATTAGAAAGGGATACGCCAGTTCAGAAGATATGCGAACTCAAAGGGGCATTGGAAAGCGAAAGGCAGATGAGGCTATAGATGAATAGATGCTGTAATAGTGCCCGTGTTGATAAATAAAAAAGAGAGTATAGGTTCAAACCATCTAAACGTATTGCTGAGCATGTTCACATGACATATGCTTCTTCTATGGGTATAATGCTTTTAGCTCAGGGGCTTGTCCTCTCCT
Organism: Fusarium austroafricanum; assembly: GCA_012932025.1. Classification (NCBI taxonomy): domain Eukaryota; kingdom Fungi; phylum Ascomycota; class Sordariomycetes; order Hypocreales; family Nectriaceae; genus Fusarium; species Fusarium austroafricanum. The sequence goes on from JAADJG010000160.1 coordinate 102,738, forward strand.
CTGCTTTCATACAAGCACCGCCTAACACCTCTCCAAACCTCTTCCACGATCTTTCGTCTTGGTAACAGCCCCGGAAAGACAACCACCACATCATCCTCGCCCTCGACCATAGCAATGAGGTAGTACCTCACCTCAAACCCAAGAAATGCTTCATTGACAAGAATGTCCTGGATCTTCTCGGTGGGAATGAACCTCGTCGCCGTACCCGCAAGATAACTGCCCGGACTTTCACTTGTCTGCACCCCTAGGCCTCTCATGACGAGAATACTCTCGCTGGCGTAGCCTCTTCGACTGGACAGCCATAGCACAGCTATACTTGCGGGAACGAGAACCGAAAGGGGTATGTTTTGCGCCAGTGAGCTTATCGAGGTTGGAGCTCGGAGGTACGAGGGCGGTATGATCTTGAGAAGCGAGGGCGCGGCGTAGACAAGGAGTGGGTGAAGAGTCAGGCGCGCATGGAGTAGGACAAGGGCGAATATGGAAACGACTATTCGCAAGAGGAGGATGAGTGTGTGAAGTGCTGGCGGAATCGGTCGAAGGGTCGTGACGGTGAATTCGGCGGTTGTTGGAGAGGGATGGCGGATGAGGAGACGGGGCGATGTTGAGAGCATCGTGACGAGTTGTGGGGCGCAAAGAGAGGCAGTTCAGCAGTCTGTCATGGCTTCGTAGAGGTTGGATCCTCAGTGGTCATCGAGTGCGCCTTTCTGGCATGATTATCAAGATCGCATTGCGATTGCAGTAGTGTTGAATCGAGAATCAGCGACGCCCACTGAAGCTTCAGCTGCCACCCACTGTAGAATAGAGGCACCGCCCCACCCAGCCACAGCGCCACACCTGGAGTGAATAGTATATAAGTTGCAAAAATGGCAATGGTTCTCGACTGTAATGGTCTAACGGTGAAGGCGCTCAAACCCGCTCAACCGCCCATCCCAATACTGAAGTACTTGTACCTCAGCCCTCCGCCGCGCCCCGCCCGAACGCTGCGGTGGCCGCCCACTCGTGCAGGTAACTCACGATGCTGGAACATTTGCGGCCCTAAGCACTGGAGATGACCCTTGAGGGAGGTTTCACTCTGCAGAGATCTCTCCCCCGTCGCGTGGCGGGTGGGAACACGTTAGTGCGGAGGGATTTGGGATGGAAAGTGGATGAGATGGAGCAGTCGACTGTCTTTTTTTGCATTTTTAGCTGATTGATAGTGACCTATAATAGCAGACTAAAATGTCAATATGAGTTTGTCTATTGCTACACAAGCCTCTGATTACATTTTTATGCTGATGCGACCTAGTGTGGTTGAGATAATCGTGATTTGAACCCTCAATGGCATGTCATGGTGTACGTGCACACCACTCAACACCACATTCACACTCGCAAAAGACAGAAATGATGGAAAGCAAAGCATTATGTTCATTCAATTCGTAAATACTAAAAACCCTCCGGGGGAATCAAAATGCATTTCAAATCCAGTCCAGCCAAATCCAATTCATCCTTCTTCCACCCATTTCCATTTCCATTTCCATTTCCATTTCCATTTCCCTTTTCACACCATCATTTCCCACAGAACTCAAACAAGTGCCGCGAGGCAACATTGTATAAAGCAGTCGCTACGTTATCCCCTTTCACATCTTCCGCTTTTGCTCTTCCATTGACCTCCACCCAATACCCAATCTTGACCTCTCCAACTTTCCAAGTCAACATAAAATATAACAAGATATAGCACAAGGGCTATCTCCATCTTCTTCAAACATAGTCTGTAAGTATTTGTGGTCGTAATTCGCAAGAACCAGGAGGGTCCGACCAAAGAAATGTAAAGTCATATACGTTTATCAGCATCCTTGCCGACAATGCAAGATGTCTTGAGGGATCCGAATGAGATACTGAGAGAGAAAGGAGAGAAATAGAATGCAACAGTTTTGAGTCGTCAAGTAGCTTAATCCCTATAGATAAGGATAGAGAAGCATAATGCCAAAATGCGAGCCCCAAAGGACTATCATGGTATCGACTTAAGAGGGTAGAAAACGCCCATCGCCATGCACAGACAGAACCGAACAATACAGAAGTTTATAGGGAGTGGTAGAAAGGAAGAAAATATTGCACAGCGCGCTGGCTGCTGTCACGAGAGACTTCCTAGATCATCTCGTTTCGGTGCAGGCCAGTCGACAAGTGCTTGCCCCGTGACTCAATCGGCGAGCGCAAAACGTCAGGGTTGAATGACACTGGTGGAGGAGACTTCATCTGTCGAGGCATTCCTGGAATGCTCTCGTAGGGAGCCTCGAAAGGAGGAGATCTGACATACTCCTTGCGGTTGCGGCTAGCGGATCGAAGTCGCTCGGTGGCCTTGTGAATGCGGCCTGAAATGCTGCTGTCCCCAATGCTTCGGCCCCGGTTGTGGCTCTTGTGAGAAACAGGAGCTGGAGGGCTGGCCTCTGAGGCTTGGTCATTGCCAGATGACAAATCATCATCCATGACAATCTCAATCATACCCGAAGCAACAGCACCACCTTGTTGAAGTCGCTGGGCGTGTTGAAGAGGGGCAGGAGGTGGTGGTGGCGGTGAAGCAAGATGTCGGAGTTCCTTGAGAACTGGAGGCGCCGGAGGAGGGGGAGGGGGCATAGGATCCTCGTGAGAACGTCGTCGTCCTTCAGGAACAACTTCTTCGATGCGCCCGACACTGTTCTTGCGTCCAAAACGTCCTGGGCGCTGGCCAGGCTCATCAGGAATAGGAGCCGACATGCTACGAGGAATTGGTGGTCGAGCCGGTGGCTGGTAGACAGTCGATGGCAGTAGAGTAAGACTGGGTTCGGCGGTCAGCCGCTCCCTCTCAGGTGACTGTTGGGGAGAGGTTTCTGGCGAGAGCCTTTGGGAGAAGCCGGCGGGGATCGCGGGCACCTCGGGCCTGGGGGTGCTTCCAGATTGATCATGGTTGCCCTCAATAATAAGCCTCATAGCCTTGGGGGTTGCTGGAAGACCAATGACAGGTCCGTTACGGGCGTACATACTCCTCTGTGGTGGTTCAGTAGCACTGCGAGGTGGGATGTCGTCAGGCAGCGGCTTGGGCTCAGCAGTCTCCACAGTGACAGCAAGGGCAGGAGAGTACTCATTGGGATGAGGGATAGAAGGTGTCTGGGCACGCTTAGCCAAAGACTTGCGACGCTCCTCAAGTTCTCGGGCAGCTTGTTCCTTCTTTCGCTGGCGCTCATCCTTCATTTGCTTGAGATCACCAGCGTGCTCAGTTGAGGCAGCTCTGCCATGAACAGGCACTGATCCATCCAAGTTTGCCACTTCAGAGTTAGCCCTGCGTCGAGTCTCATCCTTGCTCAGCGCCGGTGAGTTGAGACCTCGGCTACCGCTACGGCTATGTTTGTTTCTGAATTCCTCCTGGGCGGCCATGGCTGCTCTGTAGTCCTCTTCATCCTCAGAGCCCTGGTAATGATAGGTGGCGGCACTCAGAGGCAAGGGAGAGGAAGGAGAACGCTGGGCTGAACCCTCTCGACCCTGGCTTCGACCACGGATTGTCAGAGCTGGCGGACGACGGTTATCTGGGCTCCTGCGGCGGCTTCCACGGCTTGAATTTCGGCTCTTTGGCTTGGCGGTTGATCCGCTCACTTTGCGTACCGTGTTTGGTTCAGCGACCTGGCCATGGCGTGGAGTGCTTAAGTTCAACAAGTCCTCGGGAGACATGGGAATTGGGGAGGTGGGTGATCGCTTGGCCTTAGGCCAGTTTCGAGCAGATACACGACCACGTTCCTCAGAAGGCTCTCGAGAGCGAGTAGTTCGTTCTCGGCTTCCTGGGCGGCTGCGTGATGTATCACGGGTTCTTGAGTGGCTACGCTGGCGGCTGCGCTGCCTCTTAGAGTAGTGGTTAGCAGCATCAAGGCTGTGGATGTAATCCTCTCGGTTTCGCACAGCTTGATGGCGAAGGCTTCTCCCAGCGCTCGACGCAGAAGTGACTGAGCTAGTCACGGATGCCGGTCCTCTACGGCGAGTTGGCCAGTGGTAACGGGTAGACGAAGTCACAGACTGTTCGGGTGATGTTATCTCTTCCTGGGCACTTCCAGGCTGTAATTGCAGGTTCACACCCAGAGGAATGCGATCACGCGAACCATTTCGATGATTTCGTGATGCCTGTTGCATCCTCAACATGATAGTCTGGTCAGGTGGTGGCGGGCAGTCTCCTTCGCTAGGCTGGACAACGCGTTGAGCATGCTCTCGCATCATCATTGGGCTCGCAGTAGCAGCACGCTGCAATGCGGTACCCATCATCATGTTGTCATTGCCAGATGGTGTTCGAGCATGGCCGGATCGAGGTTCATAATCATAAGCAGCAGCAGAAAGCTCGGCTGATCTTAGCGCATCTCGGTTGAGATCTGATGGGATCTCGCCAATGGATGGCAAGCGGCCGCGTCCTCGAGCAGAAACAGGTGTATTGAACCTGCTGTTGTTTGAAGGTCTGAGGAACGCCGTCGTAGCCTCGTTGTTGGAGGCATGGGACAAAGCAGGAGAACCTGCAGAGTCAGCGATAGGAGTAACACCAGCGGCAATAGGGGTCTGGCCACCATCACCAGCAAAGAACTTTGACTTCTGTGTTTGATCTCCGAATGACGTGATGAGTTTGAGCGCAGAAGTCTTGGCGATACTGCGTTGAGGGCCACGTTGAACACCGGGAGGGGAAAGAGGTGGGCTCAGAATCTCGGGAATACTGGGTGTCATGGTCTGGAAGTTGAGCTGTGCGGCGGATGGAGATGTCCAGGGCTCAGTAGACTCCTGATCAGTGCAAGCAAAGCATCGAATCGCCAGTTGTTGCTGGCCATGTTGAACAGACCACTCTCCCCATTTTCTGATGATGGCAGCTTGTCGCTCCCAAACACTCGGGGCCGTGAGACAAGTGAGAATCAGTGCCTCCATGTAGCGCTTGTGAGAGATGTAAACCTCAATGGCATCGTTATGGTCACCCATGCCAAGCATAATGGTGACTGCGGCGTGCACATCTCCAGCTTCAAGCAGGCGCTGAACATATGTGTGACCAAGCTTCTGCTGCGATGCATGTCCACCGATGCCGCTTAGTGCCAACACCATCCAGTCCGCCGAAGTCATGTTTTCGAAGTTTGCATTTATGATACCTGGGTCGATATCACCCAGCCACTTGGCAAGAAGAATGCGGCTGGCAGAGCCTTGTGGGTGTCTGCTCAGCTCATCCCTGATGAGATCTTCGACCTCTTTGTTCCATCCGAAAATGGTGTTGAGCATTTGATGACGCAAATCGTCATTAGTGAGACGGGCATTGTTGGCACCCATAACATGCTTGTAAGGGATATCACTAAGACGTGCTCGAGTATACTTAAAGAGGTCGTGAACCTTGTTGTCATCAGGACTACGAGGAACTTCATTACGCAGGCGAGAAGGTCTTCTTCGTGAACGGCTCGAGGCCATGGAAGGGACGCTAGTGGTACCAAGAGAGTATCCCATGGAGTAGGAATCCATATCTCTCGTGTTATCATGAGCACCGTTGCCAATAGTCGATGACCTGATAGAGGTTCCAGCAGAAATGTAGGTGTTTTCGGAAAGCCCCCTTGACCTCATCGAGCCTGGGTACCGGCCAGGGGTTTGAGAAGATCCTGCTGAGGATTTGGACAAGGACGAGAGTCCACTGCGGCTTGATACGGGACTGGCGGATTCGTAAGGCTCATTGCCTGAGTCGTAAGCTTGGCGTCTAGTGAGACGAGCAAATGGTGAGAGATGATCTTCATCACTTTCTGAGATGTTCATGTCCAGGGGGATAGAACTGGTCTCAGACTCGGAGGCGATAGTGGTAGCTGAGGTCGCCGATCGGTCACCAGTTTCTTCTGAGACTGGAGGCGAGGGTGGCAACAGGTTTGCTGGGTGTTGAACATTGGCGACCATGATCGCTGGGGAGTTTAGGTCGAATTGCTGCACGGTGTTATTGGGGCCAAGAGTGAACAACGTGGCTCCCGGGCCATAGACGGCGAGGCCGCGAACAAGGTCGAGAGTCGGGATCGGGTCATGAGTGACGTGCTTTGTCCTAACATCCCATGACTGTGTTTGCCTGTGCCTATGTTAGTTGAGGAAAGGGGACATGCAGCTAAGCGCGCGCGTAGCCTAGGGGGGTTTTCTGGTGGTGGCAAGCTGCATGACTTACGAGTCGGAATACTGGATTATGCGACCGTTCTTGGACCATCCCATCCAGTTGGGTCCATCCATGGAGATCTCGGTCTTCTTCAGGTTTCGAACCACTTTCGCAGGGTCATCGGCGCTGTGCTTCTTTGCCACGCTCCAGACTCGCAGGTCTCCGTCACGCATCTGCACAGCAAGCATGTCTGACTTTTGCCGCGACGAAGAAGCGTGCCACGCTAGATTAACAATGGGTGACGGTCCCCTGGAAGTGGTGAGATTGTGTAAGATAGTGAAGCGTGGCTGCAGAGTCGCAACAAATAGAGAGCCATTTTGATAGCTATGACTGTGTTAGTGAGATTTGAGTTGAATATTTTGAGAAACTTACCCGATCGCAAACGTTCTGCAATCAGATGATGGTGCCAATGCAGTTACAGCAATCTGATCAATGGTTCTTGAAGAAACATGTTCAGAGGTTGAAGGTTCAAACATAATAATACTTCCTTTTGTGTTGCCTGAAAATGGTAAGTCATATATTCACAATCAAATCATGTCAAGATACACACCAAAAGCAACATTGCCGTTTTTCATCCATGCTGCAACAGTCAAATGGTCATAACAGGCAAATCGTGAGATCTCATCGCCTGTCATCAAGTCCCATACGATGGCTGTTTGACCAGCATCGTAACTTACAACAAAACGACCTCCACCGGCATCGCTCTGGTTATCGACTGCCAATAATTGGACTTCATCGGCGTGTCGTGAAAATCTTCGTTCAATGGTGAGGGTATCATGGTGACAACAGACAACAGACGAACCCTGAGCGTACAAGAACATAGACGCAGTAGCAGCGCAGGGGTCAAAATACTTTAAATCGGTGACATGAGGCATGGTGCTGCTGTCTGGGACCTGCGACGTCTTACTCCTTGTTGCGGACCTTCCACCGGAACTTAATGATACGGTGCGATTCCGTGACGAACTGGCCACGGGGACGGACATGATGGGCCTGATATTCTTTCTTGAATCTCAGCCTGCGTTAACGGAGGCCGTGCTAGCCAGTCGGATGACCACGGAGGGCAATGGCTTCTTTGCAAGGGTGCCCGCCTTGTGCGACGCTGCACGTACTGTTCTAATGCGAATCGATGTCGACGACGAACGACCCCCGATAGCGGGGTCTGCACTATAAGTGCTCTCGGAGTCGCAGGAACAGGCGGAAAGCTACACTCTAGGGCTGTCGAACATGCCTCGGAATGCCCAGCTGTCCGCACCCGGACAATGGCGGTCTCTTGGTATTTCGGTAAGCCAAAGTCTCGGATCGTGTTATACTGATTTTTGATTCGTCGCTGCACGATACGATGCGATACAGGCAAGCGGGTAGCGACGGTCAAGTGAGGTTGGACAGCAAGCGGGACTCCTGGAGCTGTATGTCTCGGTCGCAATAGTGTATAGGAAGAGGCAGATGCGGTGAGGCGATAAGGATGTCTTCGGGATGCAGATTAGTTTTAAGTGCGAGAAGTTGCGAAAGTAAAAAATACGCAAGGCGCAGAGAAAGAATCGATGTGTGTGTGGAGATGGGCAGAGCGATGGTTTTGCTTGTCAAGAGCAACCTCAACCCCAACCAGGGCAACAGTCAGTTGAAAGCTACGCTATAGGCGCAGCTCGGCAACAGTAAGAACACAGCCGCCAACCCTGCTCAGATTTTATGTGATTGCATGGGGTTGAGCGACGCCAAATAGAGATGTGCGCGCAAAGTGGTCGAGGTCAAAGTGTAGCTACCAGGAAGAGCTTGGTAGTGGATGCGGATAGGGATGGGGGACGTGAAAGGGGTGTGACCCGGCGCTTGACTTGCAGACGTAGCTTGAAATCCATTGAAAGGTGATTCTAGGGCCCCATCAAACATGTCCTGTCACCTGTGTAGGTAGGTTGGTTGGTAGGTGTGTATGCTGAGCAACAACATGCGACTAAGATGGGATATATGGTGAGGGATGAGGAACCCGGAGTGGGATGCAGGAGGCGCACAATAGGTAATTAGGCGCATGAGATAACGGACAAGACAGGCAATTCCATAACGAGAAGAAATTGAAATTCTCACCTTGGTGTTTTTTTTCTTCTGAAGAAAAAGTTGATCAGTCTCTTTAGGGGCTGGTGTAAATGGATGTTGGTGGAGTTGTGATATCAAGGTTCAAGGCAGGTAACTCCAAGAGCTGAGGATGTGACAATGTGATGAGGCGACACAAACAGACAGGGAGACACAAGACAAAACGCGGAAAGGGAAGACTAAGAAGAGGAAGGCCCAAGAAGGAAACCCAGAGCAGAAAAAGTGCGGGTTGGGATGATTTTGAGAAATACGAAGACACAGGGTTTGTCCCAGTGTGGGTGCCTGCACTGCGTGTGCTATGTGTGATGGACCATCAGTCATGGGTCAAGGTCGGGGTCCAGAGTCAGAGATGGCGCCTAGGGAGCGGCGTTCTGACCTTTCAGTGGACGCTTCGAACAGAGACGATATTAAAATAGAGCCCTGAAAACGTTGGGTTGAATGGATCAGCGGAGACGGACCGGCTCATAGGCAATATGGCACCCAGGGGTCAGGCTTGAGGATGGTCGACGGCGGCTGGGGATTGGGAGCTTGGTTAACATGAGCACCTTTCTGTTGTTTGGACTCGAGCTAGCAAGTACTAAAGTTGAGTGGGGTACAGAAGCCGCAGAAGACTGGGATCCCCTCCTGTATCGCGGACAAGGGTTTGTGGTTTCGGGCATAGCAAAGATTGATCTAAAAGACGCCAGTTGAGGCGGAGGCGGTCACTTTTACGTGAATGGATCGTCGTCGGCGGCTGCGGCCTTGTAATGACGAACAATGTCCAACGCGGACTGCCATCGCATCGCGGATTGACGTCTGTGGATCTTGAATTAATGTCAAGGCGAATTGACGAGCATTAAGTCGTAGCAAGTCAATTGTTTAGCGAGCAATGCCCCCTGCCAAAATTAGCCTCGTGGGCTGGCCGCGTGCCGTTGAATTCAAGTCTCTCAGTAAAGTCGTTGGATGGCGCATCAAATTGTGTGGTCCACTAGACTGGGACCCCTGTAAATCTCCAGATCCATTCTGACTTGAGACTCGAGAGACTCGGCCTATCAATCAATTGATTGTATTCCATCATTCGAATCTGAACGCATGAATGGCTCGCGTCTCACCGTTTGAGATATATATATATATATATTTTAATCATGGGAGCAATTGGGAGTTTCCTTGGTCGTCACGGTCTTCGCCGCCGTCTTATCCAAATTTCATCTTGAATTCGCATTGATATCATTCCATCAACCACGTAGAGAACCTGTTGCCCCTCTTTTGTTGAGATGGGCAGACAGACAGACGGAAGGTATGCAAGCGGCGTCTGGTACGACGACAGGAGGTGGCTTCTTAAGCATTGCAGGACAACACAGCAGAGCATATTGCAGTGCAGCAGCGCAGGACAGGACAGGACGTCACAGCGTCCTCCCACCACGCACGCACACAGTTGCTGTAACGCTGGTGCAGTTGAATATAGGCACCACAGCCTGATATACTCGATCCAGTTATGTTGTATATCCATTCAGACCAAAGACTGGTCGGTACCTTACATTGAGGTCTGTGGGTGCGTCAACACAATATCCATCATGGAAGCGACGTAGGTGCTTCGTTTCAAGATGGAATGATGTTGCATATTCTATAGTGGGGGTCCCTGGAGCTGTAGTGGTTGATAGGGGAGTTCGTGCAGCCCATTGCGGTGCTCTCGGGTCTCTTGGGAGACAATTCGATCTCGAGATGAGGTGAGTGAAGGAAGATGGAAAAGCATGTGGTTGGGGAAACGAAACATGGGGGCTTTGAGCAAGCGCTTGTAGACTAACATTGATTGGCTATAAAACAGCACCCCGCTTGCCAAAGATGTGCTACATCTGCTTCTCGGCGCTTATTGGCTACGCTAGCTTAACGGGAAGGGCCAATAAGCCGGCAGATCACCTTTGTTGCAGGGAGCTAATCGCCCTCTCCTTCCCGTCCCGCTAGCGAAGGAGGGTTCAGGCCCACTGTTTTCTAACGGAAAGAGTAAGGAGCTCTCTCTGCACCGTCCATCATCTCGTCGTCTTATAATGAGAGCAGCACATTGCTTGGCGTCAAAATCAGATGATGAGGGAAATTTCAACAAGATTTTTAGGGATAGGATGATCGCGTCTAATATCCGATATTGTGTATATATTGTTCCTATCATTTCGGATAGAGATATCGTCTATCGACTGATGTCCAACTGCATGAATTATCAAGGTACATACAGAGTAATTGCTCCACTTTTGACCTCATGCGATAATTTAGAAGAAAGAGTCTCGTTGTGAACATTTCACGCCTGATTGCTCGATATGGGCGGGCTCTCATTCAAGCCAATTCACTCAGTCACTGTATCTGTAACTAATTTCGGCATTCTCGTCCATTCGTAAACTGTCCCTGCCCCTCCCTACCTTGTAGTTGCGCTTACTGGGTTGTGGATCTCTCTTTCCTCTACTCCCGCATACACGATTCTTTTCTTTTTTTTTTGCTTTTTCCCGTGCCCCTGGTCAATTCCCGTTCCAGTGCTACCACACCCAAGCTTGTTCTTCGGCTGTGGATGATGCTTGAAATCAGTTCAGCACTGATTTTTGATGACTCTTTTCTTCAATTTCAATATCGTGTCGATATTTCGATAACTCTTTCCTTGACAACTAAGATGCGCCAGGTATAATACACGTCACTTTTCATGCTAAATGGAAATAGTGGCTCAAGATGGATCCAGTACCAGCACATCGGTCACCGGTCAACGAACCTGGTCTTGACCCTTGAGCTGGCTGCCTCACTTGTCTTTGACGTTGACTCAGTCGATCCGGGGTTCAAGATGAAAAATCCACTCCCGAATTTACTCGGCCGCATGGCATGGCCATACTGTACCAGCCATCAACAAGCTACGAATACGGGTACAGATCGTGATGCACCTGACCTGTTCTTCTCCAAGTCACCAACATCACTTACACGCCAGCTTCCTCAATTGCCCGAAATATCATTAACAACGAACTCAAATTACCTCTCCCACCCTTGAATTCGACCGACCCAACACAAAGTCTTTCTTCCGATGTTTGTCTCAGTACATGTGGCTGAGATTCCATGTTGGATTGCTTATCTTGACTTAGCATCGCTGACCGACAGGCGACCTCCCTGTCATTCATACCCTTGGCATCTCCAGTCTCTTTCTGGGCACCGCGTCTCGAGTCCAACAAGCGCCTCCACCTATCGAAACCTTGCTTATCAACCGCTCGGCTAAGGCAGACGTTTGCAGACGATGCGATGCTGTCCACTGTCACGGCGCGTTTGCTCATTGAGTCGGTTCGCCTCATTCTTCTCGCTTCCGACGTACAGGTTCTGCTTCTAGTTACCTGCAGGAGGTACAGCATGACCAGCAAGCAACTGATAACTGATATTCAGACGTCGAATATGTGCATGCGAAGGATCTATAAGTTGGGTATCGAATCATTGTCAATTGCATTCGAGAGTTCAACCACGTATTTATCTGTTGTTGGATCACAGTCTGTTTGACTGCCCAAGACCCGACCCGTATTGTTGATGTGCAGATAGATACAGTATTATAAGTGGATTGCTCCGCAACATCGCTCTTCCGCTGCACACACTTAACACCAGACACGACCGGGCCTCAGTTCCATTGACCAAGAACTTTTGCCAGCTGATGTTTTACGCAATTTCATTATCCCGGTGAGCGAAGCTTGGCCTGTCTGGCCTCATAACTCATAACCCAAGTACCCCACGGCTCTCTCCAGTCTTCTCAGGCTCTGCTGCAGCCTCGCACAAGCTGCGTCTGTGTAACCCCTTGCTGTATGGGCACGGATTACTGCAGGCACTTGATCTGGGAGACATTCAACCTCCCTTGCTTTTGCTTCTGCTTTTGCTTCTGCTGTTGCCGCACCTTTCGTTTGCAGCTCGTACAAGTTGTCCTACCCAAATCACAGCTACAACTGCTATCAATTACTCATAACTCACTTCTTCAGAAAGCACAGGTCTGTGCATTGGTCTGTGATATTCCCATCACATTTCTCCTGTTGGCCGTGACAGGCTGGTCCTGGTTGAGGACATTCTTGACTCGGCCGCGGGGCTTCCGGCCACTGCTTTCACGCATTCGTTCTGCCAACTGGGGCATTGGCATACCTTGCCATGCTATAACCTGCGGCCCAAACCGCGGCCAGACTGGTGGATGGTAACAATCACACTCTGATAACGCCACTTGACAAAAAAGACTCCGAGTCCAACGGTCTGTCTTGTGGTCGCAGAGGGTCGGCCGCCTTTCTTCATCAGATCGGCCCAGGGACAGGATCAGTATGTAAGATTTGAATATGCGACCTTGTACGTGATTGGTAGCAAAGTCATGCTATGGAATCAAAGCCTCATGTGCAACCATTTGCCAAGATGTTGATTTGGATGGTTCAATCTAATTTGTTCGAATACTTTTGAGCCATTGGGAGACTTCTCATATCTGAGCTGTCTTTTATTAGCATTTTCCAATATTTGGGGCTCAGCTGAACCAAGATCCCAAGAACCGCAAGAATTTAGAGATCGAGAGCTTGTCATCAAACACAGGGGACGATGCAGCATCCATGTGACAAGCTTGAACTGAAAAAAAGACGAAGACTCAACCAAGCCATGATCAAAACGTCATTCTGGCCCACGAATTGACCACAGCTCAATCAATGTCGGAGTAGTCGACAGTGGTGAACATTATTCTACGCCAACTCAACCGAGATGTCACCTACAAGTCAACGTTGCTCATGGTTGATGTTTTATCACTTTCAACTGACTTACAGATGTGATGAGTTGAGGATCAACGCCCGCGCATTGCAAGGTTTGATTCTACCAAACATCTGGGTTTGGTTTACTCAAAACGTTGAACCACGTTCTTGTGTCACTTTTATTTCAAGGGTCATGGATTTTTATCACATTTTTGTTGGGTTCAATCATTTTCCACAACCACAACGTAAGGCCAGCACACGCACACCAAGCACAGTAACGTAGGAAGTTGGCGTTGGTTTCCTGAGTGAGTGAGTGAGTGATTGAGTGAAATCAATCCCTTGCATGACAGCCATCAACTCGCGTGGCTTCAGGCTTCCCCGCAATCAGACCCAATCGATCCATCCTCAAGTGTCAAATAGAAACTAACAACTCAAAGCCAACAATTTCCAATAAGGACCCTCTACGAGGTATTAGCAATGCATATGTACGGCCCTCCACTAGAAATACCAACTAGGCGTTGAAGGAGGTCGTGTTTAGATCTCACTTGTGTCGATAGCGGTCCAATTGGAACGAAGCCGGCTCCGCGGGGCATTCGATATTTGACGCTGTGCATGAATAGGAATGCGGGTGCCAAAAGGATTCGAGCCTCGATCGTACTGTAGCCCGTTAGAGGCTGAGAAATGTGAATATGCAGCGAATGACCCAAAATGGAATGTAGCTCACGATAGCGGGCGCTCGACAACGGCCATTATCAAATGGTTGTCTCATGTTGAGTATTTGCGTCTAATCGACAAATCAGCGTCCAAATGGTGTAAGTGGATTTGACCTCGAATCAAAACGTGGATAATGTCAGATACCCGAGACTGAGGCTTGACGAGGGACCTCATACGGCATCTTTGGGTCTCTATGCACCTGCAGTATAGTTGTCAGCCTTTGATTGATTATACTGACGAAGATCCATTTCCCTCGGGCATCATAAGCTCTTTTCGTTGGGGAGATTGAAGCTGTTGTTCTAATCTCCATCTTGTCACGCAACGAAGTCACAGCCATCATGCTCCAAATTCTGGGGCTATGCATGCAGCAGCAGTGGTCAATTGTTAACGGCATATGCCGAAATAAGGGTGCTGGTAATCTATTCAATTAAATGTGTGTCCTCGATATGCTATTTGCTAATTGTCCAAGATGGGGTATCAAACATCAACTACTTCACACTAGGTATACGGAAACTAGAACTACACGCTCTCGGGTCTTCAAATAAAAACTACGTTATCTAAATACTCATTGGATTATTTTAATTTATTTGGTCCTCATCTGCCACGTTCTTCAACTCAGAATCAAGACTTGCCTGATAAGCCTGTGAGGGTTTCTTCCAACTAAGGTACTTTGAGCAGTACCTTCTCGATTCTCGGGTGAGACTTGTTATTATTCCAACTATTTAAATATTTGTAGCCCTTGCTCTATTATATGCTATCAGTGACTTCTGCTTGATAAGCATACTAGAGTCCTAAATATTGAGAAGCTACTTCTTGCAAACCGAGTAGATGTCACTCACCGGTGGAGACCCAGCTCTAAGGCAAAGGTAATCGAGTTAATAATTGTTCTCTTTTTCTCATCTGTTTATTATCTAATGTCTCATGAAATCCTTATCACACCACTCGGTAGTTAAGTTGGGCATGATATGTTGAGCCGAAGCGAGACATCTACTGACTGAGACTAACCAGCATCATCTATCTCAAGGCCAGCAATCATTTATTTATGGAATTGAAAGCTCCCGCTTCATGTTTCCGTGGCTTTTATAAAAGCCTGAGTCGAAGTTGAGCTCTCTTCATTGTCCGTGAGTGAAGGTGTGATGGCTGGCGGCCTGTATGGGCACATTGCGAAGGTGGGCCGTGATATATGGGTGTTGCTATAACTTGAGGTAGCATGGAGGATTATGGCTCATGATTGATAGGTAAACACGAGTGTGGTCTCTTTAAATTTGGGATCAGAGTGCTGTTGCTCAAGCGACGATCAAGGAATCTCGGCCATAGTGATAGGTTTGGTGGCGAGGTCAAATTTTCTGTTTACGACACAGATCTCAATCACAACCTGAAATGAAGTCCTATGCTGTGCAAACTTGCTAGTTGGTACATTAACACATACAAGTTCTATCCTTCAGGCTTCTTACACAAACTGCGAATGATGATGGTCGCAGAGGCTACCTTGACAAAGAAGACTCATCAGACTTGACAGCACGGCTATCGAATGGCCAGTGCACTATATAAATCACATGTGTTGATTACTTTGTGATCTTGATTTTGTTTCTGGCCCCAGACGATGATTTGAAGCATGTCGATGTCGAACTTGAGTTTAGCACCCAAGCAGATCAGGCCTTGGCCGATATGATAGAATACCTAGCACTCCCTTGCAGTATATAACGACAGCTGAGCTCAAAGATGCTCACCGAAAAAAGAGTTCCTACATTGAGTTTACTACCTATCAACATGCGTGACGGGAAAATGAAGAGAAGTTCTATCCAGAGTTGTCTGCTATATCCCAGTTAACATCCCTCGAATCAAGCTCTACAACACCACGGCCAACAACACGACTGCGTCATACATAAATGACGATAGTCTACAAAGTGTTAAATACTACAAAATGCAAAAGATTTAAGATGCGAGAGCATATCTCCCCCGGGAAGGCTCGAACTTCCGATCTCCCGATTGTCTATGAATAACAGTCGGACGCTTTAGCCAACTAAGCCACAGGGGATAAGCTGATTGGATGATAATGGCTATGAGTTTGAACTATATATGGCAAATCCTAAAAATCGAAACATATATTCATCTGCTTCAATTGTTGTCTAAATGGAAACGTCTTGTAGCAGATGTCTTCTCTTGCCCTTCTTCTCTACTCAAACTCTCTCCCAGAAATGACCGAGTCTCTGCTCAGTGGCTTTAGTGAGTCATAACAATTAACCCTCGTCTTTCACAATTGACAACTTTAAGCGTCCAGTAATGGGCCTTTTCTCTCGTTTCATATAAACCAAGCTTTTTCTGAGAATTATTCGTCGAAACTTCAAGTCCCCAGGACGACAACGCTTTGTCTCATATTCATCTCATGATCAATGTATCAGCCAATCTCAAGCCTTTGACTTGGACTTGTACCCTCTGCTCGTCCAGTTCTCAACATGAAATTGATAGACTTCCTTCGCTAGATCCTCCACAGGGCCCTCGACTTTGAGCTCAGGAGCAACCTGGTTAATGCTCAACGGCGCAACTGGCGCTCCAACTCCAAACTCGTCCTTCCAAGCCTCCAGCTGTTCCGTAGACGAAACATACACAATCCTCCCAAGTCCGCACCATGCATGCGCAGCAGAGCACATAGCGCAATGCTCACCACTTGTGTACACAGTGGAATTTGCACGCTCTTCAGCGCTGAGGTTGAGCTGTGCCCAGCGAGCAAGTGTGAATTCTGGGTGCAGTGTTTTGTCAGCGCGACCATCGCCTTTCTCACCAGTGGCTGTGCGGTTGCGGTCGGTTTGCAGAACTTTATTGTCTGATGAGACAAGCACTGAGCCGAAGGGGGCGTCACCGGCTTTGAGGGCCTCGTGGGCGAGTGAGACGGCGAGGCGAAGATGTTGGAGGTCTTGTTCATTGATCATGGCGATTACTCTACTCTGACCATCAGTTTAATTAACGATTCATGAGATAAAATATGGGGTTCCATATACTTTAGTCTTCCTAAAGGTCAGTAATGAGTTAATTTGTGAACTGGGTGCAGTTGAGTGAGTGACGTTTACAGTCCATGATGCGGGGAAGAAGATGATGACAATGAGGACCCGGATCAATGTTATCTCACAGCCCTACACATCATGCAAAATATCACTAAGCACTAGTCTTGGTCTTTCAATATCACATATCAGTCGATGGCTGAAGGATTAACTTATTATGCGTCCAATTGTCAGATCAAGATATCATATTGATAGATCATTCATATCTTCGAAATCTTCAACTTGGCAATGATATCTAAGATCATGAGGCTCATGTTACATCTCATGAGAGCTTCTCGTATCCTCGCTCCTGTTATAGCTCAGCAATGGGACTTGAGAGCTATCGGTAATACTGTGGTGCTCAAATAACCTTTGGTATCATCAGAGCCTTGAAACCGCATCATGAACTTACGGAAGCCAAGTGTGATCCTCAGTGACTACCAGGTAAGCTCATATATATATAAATCTCAGTAAGCCTATACATAACATAGAATATACCACTTTCCCTGCTGCAGCAATGTGGATTTTATATAAACGATTATTTCTCAACCAACTTGAGCTCAGGTTGAGTACAGTGATTGCAAGCTGCTTGAAGTCCAGACCCGAAACTACGTATATACGGTCGATATACAAACTTCAGAGAATCTTCTAAATACGCTATCTCCTGCGGTGTTTGGGTTTGGAGTTCGTCGAGTGTGGGATCTGACTTACAAGAATGAACACCAGCGAGCGGGGCAGACGACTCACGACCTCAAGCCAAAGATAAACTAGGAGCTAATTTGCATTGTCTCAATATCCAAAGTCTGTCAGTGTCTTGGTAGCAATCCAGCTTCGTCCTATCCCAAACTGGTCCGTCACTAAGGAGCGGTATGTTCCAGAAGGTAGGACAATCAGGAAGACCTTAGAAGTAACCATGACACCACCAGATAGGCAGTGACTGTTCAAACTCGCGTACCTAAAATCTACCTAGAAATATCATCCTGTCTCATGTTTGTGTTATCTCGCATGTGGGATTTAGACAATAAGGCCGGAGATCGAGATGGCCAGTCGACAGAGGTAACTCAAGCATCTAAGTCTGTACCATCTCGGCTCCTCTAGCAGAAATCGATCCCATTCTATCTCAGACACTCCCGTTCAAACCGTTACCCTTAGTTCTATTCTTGACTTCTTTTGTCCAAGTTTCACTCACTTCTAACGCATTGTGCCCTCGGCATCGCCAGCTTCCTAAGCTCCCATGTCAAAGAGGCTCAAAAGACTTCCCTATTGTCAATAAGACATTTGAAACATGATTCATCTTCCACTGGCACAAGCGCCCGTTTCAGCTCCAACGTCTTTGTGTTTGTTGTTCCTGAGTTAATCTTAAAATACCAACCAACAATAACACCTTGGACAATACCAAAGCTTTATATGAATACCAACATAATACGTTTAAAGTTGCAAGCCACACGGGACAAACTAACTTAAAATCACAGCAACAAAGCAAATCTCATCGATTATTCACAAACCCATCCGTGCACCATCATCAAAGAAACAGTACCTTAGATCTTTTATCCAAACACCCACCATAAACATAAAATGCATCAGAAGCTCTATCCTCTATCACAAGCCCTCCACGTGAATTTCTTTGTCTCTTATCGCCGATCTCAAGGCGCTCACCGCCCTCCACCCCGCGGCAGAGGCGTTAGGGCCTCCCATGTGACAAAGTAGCTTGACTTGAAGCCCCCGGCACGGGACGTCACCACGGGCCAATCTAGAAAATAGATAGGTCCCTATTGTCGCCGGTACTCGAGAGCATATTTCGGCAATGGTTGCTGGTCATTGGATGATAGGGTTGTTGTGGCACACACTCTGGCTTGTGCCCTTTATTGTTGCCAAGTTTGCTTATACCCAAGGTTGGAGATAATAGAGAGCTCTGGCTGAAGCCAAACCAGAGTCACAAGCAATGTAAGGAAGATGCGCATATCACATGAATGAAAGACCGACAGGGATAGAGTGTATGCCAAATATGATTGTTGATGTGATGCTAACTAAGGGGGTATCTTGAAATCAGGGCAGGCTCAAGGCCGCCAAACTATCCTAAGGTATCTAAAAGCCCAAATCGCCGTGTAGAGTATGCTGTGCTGTGTGCATATCCAATGCCAATGTCCTGTTGTTTCCTATTCCCAAGTGTGTGTGCCAGCTGATTCATCCCAGTGATGGGAGGCTGATGCATATCCTTGTATCCAAATGTCCCATACCCTAAATGCCCTAATCCAGTAATGATGCAAGCCAGATGCAATGCAATATTAATAACTCCAATACATGATGATGATGATGCTTTCCATTGAGATGGTGTGCGTCGTGAAAACGAAAAAGAAAAAAAAAACAATTAAACTTAGTAAGCTCGGTGAGATAAAATATCGGCTTGATAAAATAAAAGCCTCATAATGAAAAAGAAACAAGCGGATAGTGATGAACCGAAGACGAATCCGTTGATCGGGCCGGAGTGGAATGCGGGGAGAGGGAGATGAAGCGGTAGAAGGCCGAAGTCGCCGACGGTCCGACACCATCTAGAAGGGTGTCAGGATGGGGGAGACTGCTTCCACCCGCCCGGGAAATGTTTGCCAAAGAAGGATACAAGGTTCGGCCATGATCGGAAACTTTGAGTTGATGATGGTTGTTGACTTGATTGTTGATTGTTGTTGTTGTCATCCATCTCCCAAGCCAAGCCAAACCAAGCTTGGCTTGTTCCATCCTTCTGACTCATTCTTGGTTGGGTAACCCCCACCCCCACCTCTGATTTGCTGGGGTGAGAGGCGGTCTACCCATGGCGTCATTGACCAAGATTGTAGTGGTGGTATCAAGTCGCTTCCGAAAATCAGGCCGGCGGTTAGAAGTCGATTCGATAGCTGTTTTTAGGTTTTCCGGTTCAATGAATGACAGCTTGTTCGAGTGTTGGTGGTGTAGAATATCCAGCATGTGCGAGTGTTGCTGCGCACATGCGAATGTTGATGTGTGGGGTATCATGGGGTATCATATGCCATGTAAATGCAAAAAGCAGCCTGAATAATGTCAGCAACTGTTGCTACTGAGTTCAAGTGTAAACATACGCTATCGTAAATCGTAACAGTCATTAAGAAGATCACGGAACTTTACTCAACAGCCTCCTCATTGATGGAGCTGAGCTTGGTCTTGGGACTCTTCTTGTGAGAACTGCTACGGCGCTGCTTTCGTGCGGCGGCACGTCGGCGCTCCTTCTCTTGGGCGACAACGCGAAGGCACTCGCGTTGCAAAGCTGCCTGGCGTTCGCGCTCAGCCTGGAGAAGCTCGAAGTCGGAGATGACGTTGGGAGGCGAGGCCATGGCACCAGGAGAAGAGCTGCCGGCGCTGGAGACGCTTCGGGCATCGTCGTCGAAGGGATCAGAGAGGAACAGATCGTCGTCGGAGAGATATGAGGTGGGTCGTTCCTCACGATCGGACTCAGATAGAGAGTCGCGGCGGGGCCAGGAGGGAAACGCGCAGGCGGAGTCCTGGGATCGGTAGATGTTGCGAGACGCAATATCCATGGGCGCAGAAGCAGCGCACATGGAGCTGATGGAGCTGTATGAACCGAACATTGTGGTGGTTGTGATATTGGTGATAGGCGAGGTGATGGTCGTGACTGAAGCTCAAAGAGCTATTGCTGTTGCTAAATAGCAAGTGTAAGTGGTGATCACTTGTGTTGATGATGTTTGTGTACGGCAGATAAATGGATCCTTGGGATGAAAACCTGGGGATGCGGGTTGATATAAATGAATGAAGCAGAACGGGCAGGCAGCCAGCTAAGGGAGGCCAGGGGCGTGTAAGATTGGGTCGGGTGTGGAATGGATGATTTGCAATAGGGGGGTGAGGGTGTGAAATCAGAAAGGTGACAGAGAACCTGAGGCTGGGGGTGCGACCGAGAACGGGTGCGAGTGCGGGTCAAGGGTCCTCAAGTTCGGTCGTCGGGAAGAGAGTCAGTATGCCAGGGCTGGCTGCTGCGTTGCGCTGCGTTTAGGCTTGCTGCTGCTGAGATTCAGCCTGCGGAGGGATCCCGACCGAGGTGTACCGTGTAGGGGTGTCGGAACGAGCAGGCGGAAAGGGGGGGCGTGGTGAAATGAGCGGTGGGAAATTCGAGTCAGCGAGCTGGAAGGGAAAAATCAGGGCGATACAGCGGCTAAGTGGACGGGCGGAACGGATACAACGCCTGTCACTGGCAGTAATGGAGTTGAAGGTGAAGGGGTGGCCGAAGCGGATCCGTGGGGATTGTAGAAGAGTCAGAGACTTGGTGGCAGAAGCAACAAGCGGTTGAGATATGGGGGCGTGGCCGAGACGGTTGGCAACTCGGTATCCAGATCTTTATCAAAGAATTCGCCAAGACCTCTGGCTCTGGCTCTGGCTCTGGCTCTGGGTCCTTAGGAAAGAGGTGAAGGTATTCGTAGCTTATCGCGCTCGGGTCAAATCGTTCAGTTCAATTCAAGCGACCGAGACCTCGCCGCCAGAGACCAGCCGAAGTGCTAGAACCAAGTTTGTTGCTGTTTGCGCTGTCCATGGAGCGGCCTATTGATAGGAACAGTCACCAAATGAATGATAAGCCTCGTAATGGATGGTTACCTGTATTCGTGTTGCGGTGACGAGCTGGCTGGCTGGCTGAGCTGCGTTGTAACTTACTTTGGAAAGTAACATGTATGTACTGTAACTGATTGTTAAAAAAGGAACAGACGGTGAGATAAGCAATGCTTCATATGGGCCACAGCATTGCATCTCATTGACGATCATAAGAGTCAGAGGCCGTATTGGGTCAATCTGTCATCGTCCAAGACAATCTGCTCTCGTCTAAGACATATCAAACCTGATTGCCAATGGATGTCTTGTCTTGTATTGTCTGTCTCTTGATTGATTGATTGTGGCTTTTCGTAATCCGGGGTTGAAAAAACGCCTCCTCCAGACGGGACGGGACCAGATCGAAAGCAAAATCAACTGTGCCTACGAATAGCAACCACAATACCAATTACACCGTATGCGATTCGCTGGCATCATCTGGATCACAGCCCCTCAAGCCTCCCTCCCGCGGGTCAACTTACCAAATCACGGGCAGCGCGCGGCAATGGGACACAAGTCACAGTCATCATCAGAGTCACAAGCACAATACTGTAGGCTTCAAAGGCTTCAGTCAACCGCCCAGAGCTGACCAACTGCGTTACTCGTCACTGATAATGTAATCATAGTTGATTACGGCACGTCAGCGTAGCGCAGCAATCAGATGCGATAGGAACCGCCTCTGCGCAACCGCGACTTTGAATACGAATCCATCTATGAATCACTCGTCATCCTGGGCTATTGAACCGTATTGGTGCTGTTGTAGCGAGTCTGGTCCACGATCGCATTCATTCCTTTTTCTGTTATTCGGATCCAACTCCATCCGCTTACGGCTTCGGACACGAATTGCATTCATTCGTGTTTGCTTGTTTGTCTCATCTTCCCAGCAGTGGCTCATGTAATTTATCGCATTTGATGGTTTTGTCTCTGATTGCTTTTTGTTGCTGTTCATCATGTCTCACAAGTTTCCTCTCTCCTCATCTGTTGTCTCCCCCACGCCCTGACCCTGTGTCACCCCTTCCAGGCCTCTGTTCCCTTTTTTCCAGCGCCCAACACGCCCAAAATCGGCCCCTGGTCGATCCTCAGGCTGCCTGGCTACTCTGCCCTGGCATACGTTAGGAGATAGCTCAGCGCCCAAACCTTCCCGTCGCGTCGGGCAAGAGTAAGTTTTGCTAAGCACACGCCACACCATATGCATCCCACAGGGCTGGCTGACACTCACTCACTGACATTTGCTGCTGGCTGTTGGCTGTTGGCTGTTCTTTTTTCCTTCTTAGTTGGTCTCTTGTCAAGGGAAGGTCCAAGGAGATGAATCCAATGCAGGTAGGGGAGGACTGCATCTTTGACCGCTCCCTTTACGCAGGAGACATTCTGTAACCTACCTACTATTTGCTGGATAGGTGTTTACCGTACTTGGTGGTGTTGTAGCACTCATTTCCATTCGTCTAGACTGGTTAATTGTTTTACCACCCACAGTCAACACCGACTATCCGAAGAGTCATCTATCAATCGGTTGGGGCTCTATCGTGCAGCGTCTGTCCGATCCAGCTGCACCATCGACCACTCAAGTTGTGGGAGCCGAGGATAGGAATTTCACCGCCGGTCAACAGCATAAACAACAACAAAACCATATGCATCCTCGGTAGATGACCGTTTTCGCGCCCCTCACCGTAGTCGATTGCCGTCTCCTCTGCTTCCCCTCGGCCCTTTACCCGCCGAGCTAGGCAGGTAATTAGGATGCTTCTTATCGCAACCTATTCCTTTCCCCCTCCCAATCTAGAAGCTGTCAACATCCTAAAGCCAAAGGCCCCAAACTCCAGGCTCCCATCTAGCTTCAACCCAATCCATCCATCTCCAGGGGTGCCCGGTAAGTTCCAAAGGTTCTTTCTTCCCTTCCCACTACGGCTCGAGAATTCAATCCCGGACCGAGCATTCTTTACCCTGCATGCCCGTTTAGCCTACAAACCTTGGAGAGCTACCCAGGCCCAGCAAGTTTCCCCTTTCGTCCAGGCTGGTTGAGCGCACCAATCGCAGGTCGTCCCTCTCACCGCTAGCTGGCATGGATATCGATACTGGTAGCCAATCACGGCAGAATATTTCTTCTCCGCGATGTCTTGGCGGTTGAAATCTCGGTCGTACAGCTGCAGGGTTTAATCCTAGCATTGGGCACAGTTTCAATTTCGAAATCCGGTGGAAGAAGCAAGAAACTTGGATAGAACAAAAATTAAGAAAAATTCTTCATTTTCCCCGGTTACACAAGGTAATTTAGTTCCGCTTACGTTTGGCAACGGTTTAAACCTGGCCAAGTCTTTGATATTTCTCTCAGTCTCTCCACAGGTGGTAATACGCCGGCGTACGGGGACCCGCATCCATCCACAGTCGGAGCCGCTTTTGCGGCGTTGTCTCCACCTTGTGGCGGTCTCCCTTCCGATGTCCTTTCGGCCTTTCTTTTCTAATCCTCAGGATCAGGATCAGGATCAATCCCTGACTTTGACCCCTCGCGGGCGGCTTGGCACTCGGCTGAACTAATGACTATCCCTCGGCGCTTGTCTTGCCTAAACCGAGTCAAAGGAAGGGAGTCGTTTTCGACATATCGGAAACAGGAGACTGAGTTTCGCCAATATGCGAGGGAACAGTGCATTCAGAGCTGTGATTTGGATCTAGTGCTCTCGCTTCACAGCCGGAACAGTTCAGATTGGTGAGCTTGAGCTGCGGATGTGCTCGCCTGGAACCGACTGAGACATCACATCACAGCTTCAAGAGCTACTCCGCACTCTGGCTGAGAAATGATCTGCAGTTCCAGCTCCAAAGCTCTGAGAGTCTGGAGTTGTCGCAGCAGCTGCATGTAGGGGCTTTTGCTCCTACAGTACTGTAGCCGAGCAGCCCAGAATGTTGATAGATCTGCTTATCACACGCAGAAGCTGATCCTCCTACAAGTGATTTTCATGATTAACGGTCTGGCCGTGGCCGGAGGAATATGTTTGACCGTCTGGATTCACAGCAGTTTCTAGCTTGTTGATCGCCCGGGATACAGTGGCTCTTGTCCCCTCTATTCCCTTCAATTGCACCAACGACAGCGAGGAGGCAATGCCGAAAAGACCCTGCGTATTCCCGCCTCACTCCACCTTTATCCGCAGGCACGCAATTCATGCTGATACAAAGACCCGGCGGTCAAGTCAATGTCGGTGATCAACCGAAGTATGAGATGCACTACAGCTGCATGGCTCGGCGGGAATAACTCGTGATATGAGTCAGATATGGATATCAGGGTCTTTTACTCCGCGCTTTGCGATACCATCGTCATGGCAAAGCACAAGTTCGGAGGTTTACTTATCTCTGACCACACTCAACGCTCCATTCTTTTCCGTGCAATGCCGGTCTGGGTCTGGGGAAACACCAACTTGACATTACTCGCCGATTACTAGATGGTCTTCCATGCTTTGACAGGGAAGATTCCATGGAAAGTATTTTTCTCACTTACCTAAGGTAACCTAAGGTATACTCCACCTCGGCACAAATTTATCACAGTCAATTAATTAAAATCCTCCATTCCGAGCTTTTAATCTCGCTATAGTGGAGCTCTTGGCTGGTCTTTGGTAACAGCTCGCAAGATCCCTACCGCGGACCGCGCGGCCGGGTTGAGAATTCCGGGATTGACAAGTTCCAAGTTTCCAAACCCAATACTGCGGTCAGAGATCGGTCATTAAAATTGCTGTCCCTACAACCTGGATTTCCCGCTCCTCGCGCTGGCTGGGGGATGGGAGTGAACCGTGTCACCGCTGCCGTTGGGCTCTCTGGGGGAATGAATAATGATGCTGGTAATATGAAGAGGAACAGCCAAGGAAGATGACGTTATCAATCCTTCAATACATTGTGTACTGCACTTAATTGCTTGTGATATGAGTCCTGTGGGATGAGACAACAAGCTCAATTAGGAAAGTCGCTCGCCAAGGCTAAGGAAAACCTTATCGAAGGTTGGATTGAATCAGGCACTGTATCTGTATCTATATCGTATCACGCTATGCTTTGCGCGTCTCGCACCAACGAGAGACTAATCGTTCTCGTTGTGTAACCCCTTTCACTATTTGTTTACAAGAGTCATGAAAGTGTTTGGCAACCGTTCGCTTGCGCCGGTAAAAGAGCACGGAATAATGCTTCCTGTATTATTATGATTATTTGCGACTCAGAACCCATGTTCAGAAGCAAGTATCCGACACCATGGCTACGGCCTCCTGCATTTGAAACTTGTATGTTTGCTTTGACGAAATTGACGATTCATCCATCTCAAAATACCCCAGCTCCGGACGGCGGGTTCCCATTCCTAGCTCTTGTAGGCGAATGGACGGCAAGGGACGGAATCCGTTTCCTCTTCCGAAGGCCTGTCGAGATACCCCTGGATTAACATTGACCAGCCTCTTTTCCTTTTTCTTTTCTTTTTCTTCACGCAACCGCTCCCCGACCCGAACCGGCGGTTCTCCTCTACGTAAACCGCCAAGGCCTGGCGATGTCTGAGTTGCTCCCGACAAGGTTTGCATTGACCCATTCACGAGTCACTAATAACGTAAAGAACCCCCTTTAATACGGGGGCCGTTTGGACGGAGTAAGTAGAGCCGAGAGGGATATGGAGTCTTATCGGGGGCTTCTATCAATTCTTTCTAGAGCTTCCTTTTCTTTCTTGGAAGCCACCCTGAATGTTGTGGACCTTCTCTTTTGGGTTTGGGGTTCCAACTTGTGGTGTTGAGGATGCAGTTGTGGACACTAGAAGCATCGGTAGAAGGGCCGTCGAAGGACAGCCACAGGCTGAAGCATGCATGTGTCATGAAATCATGATGCTTGAGTGCCAAAGAAATATCCGCATCCTTCAGGTTGCTCCTGAATCATTGACATTCAAACCTAAAATCATCCTCCCTCCCTCGGCGTTCGTTCCGTGAGTCCTCGGATTTGGGGGAACGCCTCCCGGGTTCTGGTCCAGGATTTTAGCTTCCGCAATTTCCACGTGTTTGCGGTTGCGGTTGCGGTTGCGGTGCCGCGGAGTATCAGCGCAGTACTATATCTCATATCGGATTCTAGCCGTGGACCTTTGCCGGACTGGGACCGAGGTCTCTGGTAGCCAGTAGAGTTGCCTAAAGCTGGGGAAAAAGAGGAAACGCCCCGGTAATGCCCCCTTTGGGTTTAATACCAACCCACGGACGAATGGGCGGAGGGGGCGTGCGGATTCGGAAGTTCCTGTTCCTTTAGATAGGAAAAGAACATACTGACTCTGAGACTGGACTGTTACTGTTACTGTCCGTGTCAAGCGTATCGTATCGCGTGGCAACGTGGGCGAACGAGTCGTGCAAGGCTTCATCTAAAGTCAAGTCTGCCACGCGATTGACAGCTTGGACGTTTCATTGATATCGCTTTGATCATTGATGCATCACGGAGTCCCCGTGAGGGTGAGGGCGCGCTGTTGATCGGTGAGTTACTCGAGCCTCAATGGTTTCAAAAAATGAATCGCAATTAATTAAATAATATCAAATTAGGCATGTCTATGTCACTCTATGCGTTCTGCTCTTGGCTGAGACTGTCGCAGATGACAACAGGTTTTTACTTGTTATGTCTCTAATTCTGCAGCCCTTGAGACATTCATTGTTCACATCCCCCGTTTCCAGCCCAGCAACAAACATCCTGACGCAGCTGATTTAAGATTCCTGATTTTGATACAATCTCAAATGCAAGCAATTACTGGCAGCAGAGTTTATTGCCAAAACAAGGCACCGAATGCGAGACTAAAGATGTCACCAACTTGCTAATCCTACGCCACAACCTGGAAGCGCCGCCTACGCCACACACAGCACAGCACAGCACAATAGGTTACCTGTTTCGATCAAAACCTAGGCAGATCCCTTTAACTTACCCCAGATCGCGATTCCAAATGCTTTTCGTGGAGGGAATCTTCAGACAAGATCAATATGACGTCGTGCATGCTGAAAAGTGATGCGTCGTCGCCCATCTCAAGATATTCGTTGTAAGTGGGAATGCGAAAGCGAAAGTGGCTGTTGCTATTGCTGTTGCTGCAGAGCTGACTTGGTTGCACATTCGGACTTGTCGGGATGATGTCGTATACGGATATAATGCTCGAGTAATCACTGCAATCTGTAATACTCCGAAATACACCGAAGCTGAGATAATACGCTTTTACCAAGATATTCACTGTAACATACATAGCCAGGAATAGCATCAGCATCAGGTTGCATCCGCAACTCGGACGCCGCGGATGCTTACTACAGCACCTAATGTTTCGTGTTTACGACGACGAATTCACATGGTTGATCACAGATTGGCTCGGATCGATCAGCTCCGAATTTACAGTTAAGAAACACTCCAAGGTTCGTCATTCCGGGGTGGTAGATGATTGATTACAAGTCCCGTGACGCCGCTTGTTTGCCTTGGCCCCCGAATTGTAACAATCCAATGCTTCATATTTCGTTGCCTGCTACGTGGTGTCTCCTTATCCGTGAGCCACAATAACTTATACGGTGTCACTATTCCAGGCATAATGCACATTCGCATTTGGGGCTGAGTCGCTGAGGCCAGGCCAAGGCTGAGGTGGCCGGCCTTGGGGACATTGAATGTAGCATGTAAGTCAGCAACGCCTCGTCATCTGCTGTCTGGGGATCGACCACCTGGTAATCCGGGGTAGGTAGCTGTAAAACAGTCCAACCGTCAGCGATCCTTGACCTAGACAGCACTCAGGAATAATGAAGTCAATGCATAATGCAGTCTAGGTGATTAATTCCCAATTCCGGGAGTTTCACCGTCAGATATTGGATATTACAGTGTAGTACGTTTCTTTTGCTCCGACAAGGAGGGAAGGTGAGTTTCTTCAACAGTACTGATCGTCCATGATGAAGATGTCATTGAGCCACAAGGCGGTACGATAATCTCCTGTCGAGGAATCATGATACCAAAATGTGTAATGAATTTCATGACAGGAATTCTTTCATTCCCTCCTTATGATTCCGTCATTGAACCCAACTCGATCCTTTACACGCCCCTGATAGAGTTGTGAGGCCACAGGGAGATATCGCATTTCGGGCCCTTATTCTCGTCCGAAGTCGGCCAAGTGTTTTGAGCTTGTCGTCTCCTGATACCGCCCTGCTGGCAACTGGCATCCAATCTATCAGTCCATGTGAGGCATGCCACCTCTATCTTTGGTGATAGCGGGTGGGGGTGTATTGCGGTCTCGTGGGGTTGGCCGGAACACAGCACACAAGACCAAACGTCAAACGCAGTGAGAGTCTTTGATTTCGCCCTTTTTTCAGGAACGGAGACAACTAGAGTAATCACTCGCTGCAGCTTCAAGCCTTGTTGGGGGCTGGCAGCTGGGGGATTTGTTGTCTCTTTTGTTTCCTCAGCCTTTGGGGGTTCTTATTGGATGTGACTATGCCGTGACAGCGCCATGCCGCTATTCACCACAACGCCTCCTCCAACAAATATCACTACCACCAACATTGTTTGCCCCTGTTTGTAAGTATTAATTAGAGAATGTCTCACACGACAAGAGCGTTAGGCTCGGATCACCTGCTTGCCGTACCGTCCCGATGATCTCGCATCCGCCACTATTTGCTACTATACAGTAATGTACTGTAGGCTCTAGCTCATATCATATCACATCACATCGCATCCCACTCACCGAGTGCACCCTTGCTTCAAAGGCGTTGTCTCCTCTTCTCCCCCCACGCAAAAGCAAAAAATCGAGGGTGATTCTCAGCCAAGGATTCGATACACGAGGGAGGGAAGATCCATTAGTTCCCGCTTTGTCTGAACATGGACGTGAACACGAACGAGCAGGGTAAACTGAGACCGCATTTTGCTTTTTGCCCTTGCTTGTTGCATGAGTAAGGGGGAGGAAGCAATTAGATTAGACTTGAGTTGTTTGCTTTGAGTCGCGTCGTGCCGCACGCATTGACCATGCCATTACTTCCCTGGTTGATCTACTGATTTATTTGGATATACTTTTCTACCTCTTTCGCATTGGGCATCGTTTGTGAGATATCATCTTGTTCGAATCGTGTTTGAGAAGCGGTCAACTCTGCGTCTCCCTCTACCTAGTACTGTACTGTACTCTCTAGTGCCGGCCGGGTAAAAGAGATAACAACACGCCCTCAATGCGCGTGCGTTCTCTCATGCAGCCTTGCCCTACTGCATATGCATCTTGACTTGACTGACTTGGTCTTTATCTTTCACCGATCAATGTGTTTCAAGATCCTGCTGCGCTGTGTCAACACTCTAGCTTCACCGCATCACTCAGCTGGCCATACAAATACTTTAGCCGGCAGTATACCGCCTTTTGAAACCGCCATGCAGACACTCTTACTCACAGCGTCTAGGTTAATAACCGCATGTATGCATGCACTTCCCAATATTCAGGTTATACGGGCCCTGCTAGCCATGGGGATTTGCATGCGCTGGCTTATAGTTGGCGCGCATTCATTCATCTGGTTGAGCTGGCGAGACTTACACGACAGCATCTACCTCTAGTGTGGTACCTTGCAGCTGTCCTTGGATGAGTCACATAGAAAATTTTTTAATTTAATCGGTGACGTGACTGAATTGTCTGTATTGTACTACGTAGTAGGGTGTCACGACTTTACCGACCGATATTACTTTTATTAGTTGTGTTGTGACAGTGGCTTGATTGCGGTGAGTTGAGGCCATCTACGGATGTGACTATCCGGTGTGAAGAACAACACATCACTCAAATTTGCTTGTTTTACCCTAGTGCACATTGAATTAATCCGTCAACCGCTATTCGGCCGAGATTTGAACTGTTTCCCGAGTGACGCACAGCGAGTATTGGCGGTTAAACACCGTTCCCTTGGATTCACTCTCGAGCTTTAGGGTAAGCTGATTTGGCGATGCGACATTGGGTGGTGTGGATGGTGAACATGAGCCATGGATGTGAATACATTGATCAATATCAGGTATAATCCGAGTGAATCCGCTCTATTCTCCTGAGAAATTCTCTGTAATGCGTAGAGTTCTGCTGTTACTATTTGCACTATCATGGATGTAGGTGAAAGAGAGCCAAATCTAATATGAGCCAGGCAAAAGCCGTACGGGGATGGAAAATAAAATCACCAAGGTTCTGATTTTTGACCATCTCATTTCGTGTGATATTCAAGAGATACGAGCAATCACTCAACAGAGCCCGAAAGAGGCCAAAAACGTAGATTAAAGTTGACCACACAGTCTTATGACAACTCCAATGCTTGGGCATGGAACTTGTAAACATCACACCGAGAGAAGGGATCACCATGACAAACTCCAATAATAGAGTCAAACATACCGAGAAGTAGTAAGTTGGATTTAATATTCAACGATTTCCGGCTAGTTTCACCGCGTACATTCTTGATGGACTTCTATCTCGAGCACAATGGCCCAACAGAGCTAGAGAACGAAGACCTAAGACGCGGATTACAATAAGTTTGATAAGACTCAAGCCTTGATATTTGAACAGCCGGTGATAGAAAGGACTTCAAGAAACTACCATGAAAGATGCTGTAGCTTCGAAGAAAATTCGATAGAGGAGTTAATCGACTGGATAGAAAATATCTGTACCCTGCTCTTAGCATCATGGTATGGCCATCACGTAAACGCCCACTGACTAGCGAACCACATCACTTATAGACAAGCCATGTTCAACACCACGAGTGAGCCTTGCACTTTCAAGACGTATCACACGATATGAGCTTTTGCATATCGATAGGTCTAGTATCTAGAGATCACAGTACGTCTAACGTCCAAACTACGATAGCAGATAGGAAACCTCCCTCCATCAGATGTCAACAAGTCGATGATGGACAAGTGACTTAGCTGACACTGGCAACAATGCCATGGAAAATGTGAAATGCGGTTATATATCTTGTCGTAGTGCAAAGGATGAGGGATGTAATATCCTCTGGCCCACAATAAGTCTTTACCAGGACCGAGCTTATACCAAAACTGCAGATACGCCAAACTCCTCCAACTCCTCCCATGATGAAGAGCAACATGCTACTCCGAGCAACAACTAACCAACCAAACCTCGCCAACATATATATCCTCACTAACTGCGAAGCGCTTCTAATCGGTTGCGCATCTGATCCATCATAGCCTCTGGATCTTCCTCTTCTTCCTCTTCCTCCTGGGGCTTTTGTGGCTCTGGCACAGGTGCCACGGGCAAGGTGGGCTGCTTGCGGTCCTTAAGAATCTCGCCCAGGACTTTATCAACTTCACCATCGGCCTCCTCATCCTCCATAAGCATGTCACCGTCAGCTGGAAGCGAGTCCTCGACCATCTCCTCTATGATACCCGCTTTCATCAATTCCACGCTCAACTCTTGCATGGTGCCTGCCAGTTCTGGCAAGCGGATGAGTGAGTTAACGTCCTTCATGATACCGACACTTGCTCGGATAGAACCCTCGATCTTTCTCACAGCAAAGGCCTCGTTTACTTGCATCTGCACCGAATTGAGCTGCGCCTTGGATGTGATGAGGCGAGCAGTGGTTTTGCGAGCACGAACGAGTTCACGAGCAAAGTCGCGAACCTCTTGCTGGGCTTGTTTTGCGCGAGAAGGGTCGCGCTGGGCTCGTTTGTCGGCTTGAAGAATGAGGTTCTTCGTTTTATATTCGACTTGTTTGACGGTCTGGATGTCGCGGTCGATCTTACGGATGTTTTGCCTCATCAACGCATTGCATTTGCGCATCTAGATGGAGGAGATAGGTTAGGCTTTGCCACGGGGAGAGGATCGCCGTTGACATTACGTACCTGGGCCTGGGGATCAGGCTTCGCAAAGAGAGACTTGAATGTTTCCATGGTGGCGGTGGGATGTGCAAGGAGTGAGGAAATGCCCGCGCCAATGACGCAACCGTAGAAGAGGCCAAATGGCGGACTAGGACTCGCGTATGTGGTATGCGAGGTAGGAACATTCGGGTTCACGAGTTGAGATGAGCGCAAAACTGTCCGTAGTGTTTCTAGACTTCGAAGCGTCTTGGTGCCGTCAAATCAGCCACAACGAGTCGTTAGATGATGTTGGGTCATGGTGGTGAGGCTCGCCCGATACAAGCCTCGAGGCTGAGGTGATGGGCATGCCGGGGTTTAATTGGCTCAGCGATCAAAAACAGGAATAGGGCCTGTCCGGTAAAAGAGCCACTGAAGCTCCGCGCTTGAGGTGCCTGGAACCTGGCTGGCACTGACCAGGCTCGGCTCCAGCTGCTTGAGGTGCTTACCCCGCCATCGACATCCAATGCCGGCCGCGTGTAGAACTAGGCTGCCATGATTGAGCCAAGAGATGGAGAAATGCTACATGTGATGGGTTTCGGTTGTTTGAGAGAGGTTTGTTCTATAAATTGAGAGCAAGCTCTGTGAATTGAGCTCGAAAACTGCGCATTCGACACCTGGAAGCATCTCGTATCTGCTTGTATCTCCAATTAAGGTGACAAAGCTCCAGCATCTTCTAGGAGCTCCAGCCCAGTAACAGTGGAGAAAAGCTGGCCACTTTCAAGGGGCGGGCAACGTCAGGGCGGGCACTTT
>JAADJG010000161.1:0-24143 GCA_012932025.1 Fusarium austroafricanum
AACATACAACAGCGGGGATTCGCTGGTCGTCACCGACCCAACTACTAATCCGCCGGTTAGTGGCTTAACTATGGGAGAGCGGACGGGATCCCGTGTTCTCCACTACCTTTGGTCGTATGTACTTATTTCACTGAACGAACTGCTTATATCGAGAGAGCAGAAATATTATTACCGCTTCTAGCCTACCGTTTCGTTCAGCCCCGGGGGACATTATCAAACCCAGCGAGACAGCCGACTTAGTAGAGATGGCTAGAAAGACTTGCTTCCCAGAGGTTCTGTCAATTGTGATTTTCTTCAAGCGCTGTAGCTACTTCTACTCCTCGTTCTCCTCCTTCGCCTTGCTAACCGCCGCCAAATGAGCACGGGCAAGCGAACCGTAAGATGGCACATATTTATCCATCCACGGAAGAACCTCAGCTGCACCAGGAGTGTTTCTCCAGTCCCGCATCATCTCCATAGAAATAGCCAGAGAATCCAGGACGTGCACTCCTGCGTCACGCATCCGAGCGTAAGCATGATCCGATATCTCCTTCTCAGCAGAAGCTGAGCCTTGGAGGTTGGCCCAGACATCGTACCCCTCGGCGCGGAGCGACAGGGCTAGAAAGGTGGCACCTGATGAATACGTTAGCAGACTTGGATTTGAGTATGTGCTATGACAATGGAGGGAAAACGCACAAACTTCCGTGAGCAGAGCGCCGATGACTACTTGCTTCCGACCAGTTGCCTTCAGAGCGTCACGAAACTCTGGGTTGTCAAAAGCATTGACTTCACCAATTCGACGAACGAAAGGCGCATCAGGATGCATCTCTCTGATCTCACGGATGATAGGTCCATTAGGACCCTTATCATCAGTGGTTGTGAGAATGATCGGTATGTTGAACAATGTCGCGAGAGAGGCATGGCAGAGCAGCCCAGACTTCAGTTTTGCTGGCAATATGTCACGCGCAAGGTTGAAGAGGCCCTCCTGGTAATCGACGGCGATGATCACCTATTTGACCGAGTTAGACAGATAGTTACTAGTTTGCTAAGGAAGAATAAAACTGACGGCGTCCTCAACATTTAGACGAGTATAGGGGACCGGAGGCGGTAGGTTATGGTGACTTTGGGATGCCATAGTGATAGTCTTGAATTTCTGAAATTTGTTTTTCTGGTCTCTTTGCTGAGAATATCTGAGTAGTCCGCTCAGACATGAGGCATTCTTTATATGAAACCAAGTGCTCTCTTTCAAGAGGTTCCACTTGCTTTGATCCAGTACTTACATTGGACTTGTTTTGCGGGCTGTATAGAAGTTGGTACCAGACCGGATTTTGCCAAGACTCCGATACACTGGCAAGGCCCTTGAAGACGTACTGGAGATCGTCCATTGGCCTAGCCAGGTGCAACATTAGCGCATGTCAGCAGCGGGCGGCGGTGCGGAGAGGCGCTGTCCGACAAGTCCGACAGCTAACTGAATGTAACGCCAACTGGCCCACGCATTTGCATACAAGTCCGAGACCAATTTGAAATAAAACAGGTAGTCTCGGTATGATCTGAAAGTAGGCTATATTTCATAGCATGAATACAAGTCAACAAAGTACTACTATGCAATTGAGACATTTCATGCTAATAACACACCTGGCACCATTCTTAGCCATGCCTTTCAAATTTGACCCTGAGTTTTCAGCAGCCTTCAAAGCTGCGGGCGGTTCTACTGGTGGACCATCTACACCTGTTGGAGACGTCCAAACCCGTCGAGCTGGCTTCAAAGCCAATCTCAAACCTCTACTTGCCACTCAATTTCCAGAGCGTGCATCAATCTCGAAAACCGACTATTTTACCAAGTCTGCCGATGGACATAAAGTTCATCTGCGATGGCATTCGAAACCAGGATCTGCTCCAGGATCTGCTCTTCTCTATATTCATGGAGGAGGACTCATTATGGGAGATGTCTCAACATTTGACGGCCTTGTTGACGAATACGTTGACACATCTGGTGTTCCCTACTTATCCGTTGAATATCGCCTCGCTCCTGAACACAAATACCCCAAGCCTCTGGAGGATGTTTATGCTGGTCTGAAATGGCTCCATGAACATGCGCATGAGCTAGGTGTTGATCCCAGCCGTATTGGCATACATGGCGAAAGCGCCGGTGGAGGACTGGCCGCTGCTCTCACAATATACGCTCGTGAAGCACAAGGTCCGTCGATTGCCAAACAGATTCTGGTATATCCCATGCTGGACGACCGCGTGATTCAGCCGGACATTTACATCAAGCCATTCCTGGTCTGGTCCGGTGATGATAACGAGACTGGTTGGGATGCATACCTTGGCGACAAGCGCGGTACCACGAATGTTTCAGAGACGGCTGCCCCGGCTCGCCTGGAGCATCCAAGCGGTCTACCACCTATGTATGCAGAGGTTGGAGAGCTCGATCTCTTTCGGGACCAAGTTGTGGACTATGTGCAGAGGTTCTCTAAGGCTGGCGTCAGTGCCGAGTTCTACTTGTTCCCTGGTGTTCCGCATGGGTATGATTGGTACGCTCCGAGGAGTAGGGTTGGCGAAATTGCGATGAGAGGACGCAGACAAGCAGCTCAGTCCATATGAGGACAGACTCTCACGACGAAGAGTAATGGTTCTAGGCGATATATAGCACTAAGAAATATTCAGTGATTTACTACCTTTTTAAATCTCTATTATATGGTGTCATTGTTGCTTCATATGTCTGAGCGGACATCTTGGGACACGAGTACCTTCCTAACGAAAATAAGCGGAAAGCCCCTTAGCGCTTCGCATGTCAGCTAACGGGGTGAGACTACGATAGGTCAGAGATGGGGGAGGTTGAAATTGCAGTGAAGTTGGAGAAGGCTGAAGTTCAGTCTTGGAAAAATGCTGGCATAAGTTCGTAGACCATTCCATTCCAATGCCCTCCTCTGATCTAAACCCGATGAAAGTGGGACAAATAGCACCACGACGCAAAAACAGAATAACATTACAATTTCTATTTTCTTGTAACTTAGAGGGCCTCTATATAAATATTCATTCTAGTACACACTGAGCAGCCATGAGACTACTAATTTATTTAGACCTAGCTTGCCAGGGCGGCACTACGTGATAGAATACGGCATGGACTGCGCAAGCCAAAATATCCGCAGTCCTGGTTGAGGAGTCAGTATTTCGTTTTTCTAGGGCATTATACAAATGCAACAATAAAGAGATGATTGTGAGTTCAGGAACTTACCAATGAATCCAGTGGAAACTTGGGAATGAACTTCCGACATATGAACCGAGACATCGGGCAGGATTCAAACTTGCGCCACCATACCCATATCGCGTATATCCTGTCCCGAACGAAATACCAGCAAGCGATATTCCAACCATAAACGGGCCAAGTGTAGGTCCAACCACCTGCTTCTGCCGCGGATCGAGACCAACGCCAAATGCGAAAAAGAGTAGGATCGTGCATGCCATAAACTCAACAGTGAAAACCTCGCGCATCGGCACAACGTCAGGGTAAAGCCAACACCCTCCAACCTTGAAATCTCGCGTGCCATAGCTTGCACGAGCAAGTAGACCCCCAAGTGCTGCACCGCCCGTCTGAAACGAGACGTACAGTATTGCACGGGGAAGTGAGCACAACCGGGCAAAGAGCGTTGCGATTGTGATTGTTGGGTTCAAGTGGGCGCCCGATACGGCACCGAAGCAGAAGGTAAATAGTGTGAGGTAAAAGAAGTTAAGGATACCACCGACCAGAGGCCCCATGAACGATGCGTTGTCAAACACACCCCAACGCTGTGTTGGAGCGGCGGGAATACTGGCGGGGGACACATTGGCGTAGATGGTCAGCCAGACAAGCAGAAGAGATCCTACGACTGTATGTCAGTTCAAAGGTCCACAACCACATGAATTACCTACCAACGCCTTCCATCAAAGCTGATTTCCATAATCCAATCGTCAGGAATGGTCTAAGGTTGAGCGTGTCACTCAGACTCATCAATGGCGCCGCATCAGGGACTTGTTTCAAGAATTCCTCGTTAGAGGAACAACGAGACAAGGCTGTGCCATTACCTCCCAACCTGCCAATGAAGGGCGGAATATGAACCTCAGAATGGGGTTCGTCTCGTTGGTTGAATCTGCCGAGTGCCGCCGGGTTTTCTAGGTCAGGGCCATCGATGTTTGGCCCTGAGTGCCTTCGACGATTTCCCATATTAGACTTTGGGTGTTATGATGATATATGATGGGTGACGGGATTTCTAAGACTCGGCTTGTTAAGATAACTTTGTCGATGGTGAGGAAATAATTGAATAGAGAGAAGTGAGAGAACTCGGGTCACCAAATGACCTTTGGCTAACGCCTTGGGGTGTAATAAGCATCTTCTGGCGCACTTACATGTCGTTTCATGCAATGTCGGCAGTTAGGCGGCGCCGCGGATAACCACACCGGCCGGAGTCTTGGCAAACACCGCCTTAATTAGCGCTGATATGCCCCAGACCATCAAGTAAACACTAGCGATCAGAAACCCTTCCGCTTTCATCATTTTATTACTCTGCTTGTTCAAGAGTTTTAATTACATATCCATTGACCTATCTCCATGAGTCCTACCATCAAGGTAAAACGCTAATACCATCAGCTCCTGGAAACACTGGCCAATTGGTCCACAACTCCAGGTCGTCCCCAAATTGGGCTGTCGGTTCTGGCAATAAACCATCCCGCCATGGTGGATTGGGCATTTCCTGGCCGATCATTGAATCGAGGCTATTAGGTAGCCAGCCGTTAACGTCAATATTATTGACGTCCAGAGAAAATGAATCATGTGCAGGTATGTTTAACTCTCCATTGCCTTCCTTCAAGCTGTCGGTGCTAACCTTCTCAACACCGCCCGCTCTCGCAGAACGTGCTCTTTGTAGCAGCTTACCAAGCGGTTTATAAAGATTGCAACCAAGTTCGCCAACATCCGAATATTGACATGCCCTTTGGCAGGCCGACGAACATATTCTATATCCTAGACGCAGAGCTCCATCGACCGCATTCCACGCCCTGTCTACCACTTCACCATGTGTTCTCTCGCACAGTTCCCTGAGCAAGAAAGACAGAGCGTACCATTGGTAATACGTCTCACAAAGCCATTTCCAGCGACGTGTACTTCGTTCTTCGTTCAATGCCAGCCAACTTTCGATCACTAACGTTGACTCAGCAAACAATGAGTCCTTGGCGTCAGCGGGAATATCGACCGACATGCCCTTTCTCAAATATGGATGGTATGTGACCAATCGCATCTTGGTGAATACTATGGTGCAAATAGTGTAAGCGTACCATGCGAATGGATTCGACAGATCCAGGTGCTTCAGATAAAGCTCATGGATTCTGTGCTGGATATTGCTGATCATCTCTGTTTTGTTTTTGAGAGTTTGTGCCGAAGGTTTGCCTGTGGAACCAGCTGACATCTGTTGTAGCTGCTGGAAGACCTTTGTTGACTCAAAGCGAACGACGCTGAAGGTCATTTCTGTAAGGCCAACCCTGGACTTTGGAAGTTCCAACATGGTAGGGAAGAGATCCGAATCGTTGACATTGCGTGGCAACTGCGTGTCGACGCTTCCAAGAGGGATCGTAGCATCATAGCCCGTGTCCTCTGAAGCCCGCGAGTCAAGAACACAGATGCTCCACCACAAACGCCGCCTCATTTCCACTTCAAATGGGGATAGTTTAAAATGTGTTCCATCACGATGGATGCCCGCATTTTGCGCAAGGCGTACTAGAAGTGCCGTCAAGGTTGACATGACACGAACACTATTATGAACCCTTAGACCGGTGAGAAAGATGGCGAAAGCTTGCAAAGTAATGAGCTCGTCTGTCTCAAGAAGACCAGCCTGGGATAAAGCTTGCTCGGTGGCTGATTTGTACATGCGAAGAAGAGTGACCTTGTTATCGCCTAAGAGCTGCAGACATTCCTCGGGAGAAAGACTGACGACGACAGTGAAGTAAACAGATATCATTAAGGCTTCCAAGCCTTTGGGTCTGCGGGTGAATGGATGTGATTGGAGGATAAGCGGTTCTATTGTAGGGATATGTAGAACCTTGATCAGTATGTCGCAGTTCTCTTTGAACAGTTTCCAATAGACTGGGATTTTTTCTGCTGGTGGGTGCATCTGTGACAGGCTCTGGCATGTGGAACCAAAGCCTAAAATGCTAGCGTCGGTGTTTGGATAGATGTCAGGGACTACATCTGAGAACCATGCTTCTGGTTCATCAGTCTGACTCTGTAGCATGCTCTTGAGGTCTTGGACCTGAGTTAAAAAGTCAGTAAGGTCAATCTGCGAGAAGATACTACAGAATTATACCTCATCATCCAAGCTTGCCCATGAATTTCCAATGATGTAGATACTTCTTCCGTCATCCATAGCCAGCTTTCCCAGCTCTGTGTCCAACTCAGCTATTTCATCAATAGACTGGGTTGAATCAGATTGTGTTGTGGAGTCTGCCTTCAAACTTCCAGGAGTTGATTCAGTTGATGTTAGACTTTCAACCAATGCGGGATCAAGGTGTTGCTGCATGCGACTGATGACGCCCTCAAGATGCCGGAGTCTTTCCAGGATGACAAGCGACTGCGGTTGTCGGCTCGATGGGCGTCTTGGCACATAGAGACACTCAACACCCATTCTTCGGCAGTTGGAACAAGGGGTAATCCTGTCGCACTTCTTTTTCCTTCCTCGGCAAGGTAGACATGAGTACGGATTGAGTCTAGGCGGTTCCAACGGCACAGCTGGACAAGCGTCTTGGCATGAAGCTGACGTGACCTCTGACGGTTGGCTCATGATTGAACGGTATCTCGTGATTAGAATCAGGCGGTGTTTATCGGATGCCGCGGTCTTGGTGTCGCAGATTGAAGCTGAAGAAATAGTTACCATAGGGCTTAGTTTAATAATCATCCGCCAATATCCCATGGATGCATGCATGTGCGGGGTCTTGGCAAAGACCGCCGTCAGAGGGACTTTGAGCCAATCGTAAATAATCGGCATACGCCGTGCCGTCAGCAAGCCTTGCCTGTTCGATCGTTAGCGGGATCAATGCACAGAGCTCAAAGGCTATTTGCCTACCAAAAGTCTACATAAGCCCAATCAGCTAAAAGTTGACTAACCGTAGGTAAGCAGTGTGTAATGGATCCATGACGTGCCTTTTTGTCTCAGTCAGCAGCATCAAGACATGGACAATAGACCAGCACAGACTTTAAACCTATAAAACCAGGCCGGTGACTTTGGGCTGGACTGATCAAGAGACCTCAGAACGCCCGACACTCGAAATAGCATTCATTGCAATGGCTTCAAAGTTTAGCGCGGATAGCTTGCTTCAGCTAGTCAAGCACCGACGCTCATACTACGCCCTCAGCAAGCAATTGACTATCTCCCACTCTCGCATTGACCAAATCGTCAAAGACTCACTACTCCACGTTCCAAGCAGCTTCAATTCGCAGTCGACCCGTGTCGCTGTCTTGTTTGACACAGAACATGACAAGCTATGGGACATAGTGACTGAAGTTCTGAGAAAGAAGGTCCCAGAGGCGAGATGGGAGCCGACTGGTAAAAAGATGAATAGGTTTAAGCAAGCTGGCGGAACCGTAAGTCTTTGACACCAAACAAGCTGTAGCTTTTCTAATTTCTTAGGTTATGTTCTTCGAAGACCAGACAGTTGTGGAAAAGAGCAAGGAGCAGTTTCCATCGTATGCCGATAAATTTGGAGGGTGGGCTACGCAGTCGGATGGAATGTTGCAGTACACTATCTGGCTGGCGCTTGAGGCTGAGGGCCTGGGCGCCAACTTGCAGCATTACAACCCCATAATTGATGAGAAGGTGGCCAAGGAGTGGAATATTCCGTCAAACTGGAAGTTGAATGCACAATTGGTTTTTGGTGGAATAATGGACTCACCGGTTGAGAAGACCTTTATGCCGCTTGAGGAGAGGTACAGGGTATTTGGAAGCAACCTGTAATTGAGGAATATGATGGTCACGAATGAACTTCAATACGTCTTTAGGTTCTGGTAGAAGAATAATCCTCTCCTCTTTAAATGGCGCATATCTCTCTTCGCTACGTCTAAAAGAGTTTGTAATCATCAAAGTCAATGAGATAAAACAGCTCCTTAGTAACGGGCTTTCCTTGTTCGCCCGCCTCACCAGCCCAGACATCAGCAACACCAAGAAAACGGCCACTAGATTCCGCAAGGTGCTCAATCTCAATGCATCGATAATCTTTCCTGACCTTTTGCCATGGTGATGTTTTCTTATCCTTCTTGTCTATGTCATCTAGTGGTTCCACATTTGCAATGGGAAGGAAAATTGAGTTGGTATAAGAGTCATGCTCCACGGCGTCAATGTGGATAAAACCGTTCATGTATGTGGACTGATGATGGCGGCGAGTGTAGAGGGGCTGATCCTTGTCAATGAATATTATTTTCGGCTTTTTTCCCGGGTCTTCTGACTTGAGAGGCTTCAATAGTAGAGCATCGGGCCCGTCAAGAGTGATTTGTGGCAAATCCGTGAACAAAGTCACTGTTCCAAGGTAGATCTCCAGTGGCAGAGCGTGGCCCTCAGAGATCCGCTCAGACCAGCCTCTGTTATGCCATTCTGCTCGTTGGTCCATCTTGGCCATTAGGAACAATCTCCATTGGTGCCTCTCCAACAGTGCTCCAAAGAAAGCAGCGATAACAGGGCCTATTCCGCGACCATCATTGTACCATGGGTTCGCGACAGTGATTTCCATAGCGCCAAGGAGTGCCCAATAATGATCTTCAGGGCAGGCAAATCTCCGGCTTACACGGCCAGAGAGAATGAACAGTGGCGCATTCTTAGTGTATCCTACCAACCCCGTACGGAGCAGGTCTGCCAAGAAAGTGGCAAGGAATACCCCATTCTCAGGTGCCGCGGCAATGAATTCCAGGATTCGTGCAAGGCCCGGGGGAGGGCTCTCTGTGGAATAATCTTGCCAACTGATGTACACAAACGACTTGGCAATGTCTTCAGCCAGACGGTTAATGCTGGCACTGATAGATGAAACCACGGCATTGTCTCTCAAGAACTCGCCGAATCTTAAACGATTGCCACGTCTGTCTAGAAGAGGTGTATTTGGGAGAAGAACACCTTCCTGGAGAGTCCAGCCAGATGTGAGCCATGGCTCCTCCTCCTGTATACGTTTGACGCAGTATCTAACAGCTTCTATGTTGCTGCGAAAAGGTATTGCATTTGTTGCTTTGATGCTTCCGGTTAGGTAGCAGCCAAGGAGGGGGTGTTGATCCCAGTTAATTCTGTGAAGCCAAACGATGCTTGCGCTTGCTCGCCTGTATATGCTCCTGATTGTCATTAGAGGGTTAGTCCAATACAAAGTTTATCGCTGGGACCGACGTTGTACGGACATTTGTTTGGCAATCTCCTCGCCGGCAAGACGAATCTCATCTGGCGTCAGAGGGTTCCTCTCGCTTCGTTGCGGAACACACATCCAGTCCCACCAGACGTACTGCATGTTCATGGAAAGCATCACTTCCCGAGCCTCCGTAAGCGGTAAGTCTTGAACAAACGGCACGTCCCATCGAACGTTTTCTGGCTTCCCTGCTGCCGACTGGGTGGTGTCTCTCCACATGCCCCAGGTGTAGGAAACGATGCCATACTCGATTTGCCTGTTCTCAGGGTCAAGTTGAGCGTATTCATAAAGCCTCCATTCTCTAATATCAAGAAGCCAATGCGGGGTATCCCGGTCTGCCATGGTGTTGTTGGTATTTGCTTTAAATTGTTCAAGTTTACTATAGTGTGACTTAGTTGGAGAGAAAAAGCCCAAATGACTAGCCCAGATATACCCGAAAATTCACACTCAAGCGGAGATACGTGAGCTGGCTCAACGGAATGGTGATGCACCAGCTTCTGAAAAGAGTAACCCGAGAAATACTAAGCATGCTAAGAACTGATTGCTCATAAGTGACGTTCAAATATCCTTGGTGACCAACATTCAGCTCATGCAGGCGAGTGCAGCTGGCGAATGACCATCCCGCGAT
Source organism: Fusarium austroafricanum (assembly GCA_012932025.1). Lineage (NCBI taxonomy): Eukaryota > Fungi > Ascomycota > Sordariomycetes > Hypocreales > Nectriaceae > Fusarium > Fusarium austroafricanum. The sequence continues at coordinate 10,010 of JAADJG010000161.1, forward strand.
TAGGTGCCGTGCCGTGCCGCATCGTGCCGTGTCCATATTCTCTGCGATCTACAGTGCGCATGCCGCTCCAACCCGCTCGGTTGACAACATTGAGCTGACAAGAGTTGAACCCAGCTCGCCTCAATCAACGATCTTTAACCTCGCTGGGACGCGGGATAAAACTCGACTGCACTGCTGATGCGGAGCTCACCTTTTACAGGACGGTTCATGCCTGATGACTGCATCAAAGACGGCAGGACGCCAAATTCGTAAATCTTCATCCTGCACAGGAATGTGATTTATGTGATTCGCGTGATATGACGATACCGGACCGACCCCTCCTTGACCATTCGTTGCACATTGTACTGTTTCTTTTCATCGACCGTGGACGGCATTGGATATTTTTTTGCTGTCCTTATACCGCAAAACCATGATAAAAAGGCTCATCAATCGACTCTTTTTTGTTCTCCATCTTCTCTCTCAGACAAAGCAATAACAAGACTTCCCAACAATTCACCTCATTCCTATTGCGTAATCCCTCTACTCTCTCAATCATCGTTTTTGTCCAAGATAGTCATGGGCATCTTTAGCTCTTTACTTGGCTCCATACCGACAGCTGCTAGGTGGCTCATTGGCAACAGTGGCACCATTGGTGATGTAGTCAATGCCGTCAGGGACGTTATCAAAACAAAAGAATTTGAAGACGAAGATGGATTTTCCTTCATCCCTGAACCTGATCTACTTCCACTTGACCTATCGCTTAACAGCCTGGAGAATGATCTCAAAAAAGCGAACAAAATCCTCGACGCCAGAGCCAAGAAGGATCTCAAGCGGGGCAGAGATGATAACGGTCGGAAATACTACCCGAACAATGCCAGTAACCTTCTCTGGACCGTTCCCTCTAATCCGGTTGGCGGAACTAGCGGTGGTATCCCGTCAGCTGAGATGTATCGGGATCTAGCACTTATCCTGCGGGAAAAGGACTTTCCTCTATTCTTCACAGACAATAATGATGATCCGGTCGATGTGACTTATCGACTGGCACAGGGTCTATTCTCCAACATTAAAGGGAAAGGTATTACCATCACCACCCCAGGGGGCAGAAAGATTCGAAGTCTTCCAGTCAGTGTCGCGTCTGGGGACGATGGCTGCATTATCAATGCTCAGCACGTCTATTATGAAATCCCCATGGGCAAGACAGGCACAGAGAACGCCTGGCAAGCAGCCCTGCACATGAATAGCAGCATGACCCCGGATTTTATCTTACAATGGGAAGCTGAGCAAGCGGAACTTGTCTATTACTCCGACAAGAAGCCCCCCACCGGGCCTGTCTGGATCTTGACATTCGAGATTGACTGGCGGACCGTGCTCAAGGCAAAGAGTGCTGGAAAGAACCTCGCCGACAAAGTTGAAGCAGATCATGGCTATTACGTGTCATTCTGCAACATCGAGGCAAACATTCAGAGTATGAAGATCATCACTGCTGCCAACGTTGCACCCGCCCAGGCCCGAGCTAATGTCGAGGTTCTTGCGGGGAAGCTATCCAGGGATGTCAGCAATCCCAGCCTGCGGCTCCTGGACAAGGTCACTGAGCCGCTGACGGCGCAGGGTCCAGATGTTAATATCACCAATGCGGCGTACAATAATGATTACAAGGGAACGAGTGATTATCAGATGGCAATCCAGAGGCAGGTTGCAGAGGCAGCTAGGCGTGAGGCTCGCAACCGGCGTGAGCTTGATGATATGACAGCGAAGATTTTGGCAGGAGAGGATAATGTTGTTATGAGACAGAAGGCATGAGTAAGCTCTAGACAGTCGAGGGGCGAGCTACACTGGGTGTATAGCAACAAGATGTTCCATATCTAATACACGTCTACTTGGACAAGTAGGTTTCGACAGCAGCTGCTTTCTCGCGAGCAAGGAAATTTTCAAAGGTGCCCATAGCAATCCCCCAAGCCTTGACTTTCTCAGGATCAACGCATTGCTCCCCATCCCGCAAAAACACCTGTGATCCAATAAACGGGTTGGTCCCAATAGCCTTGGCTACTTCCTCATCACTATGAAACTCGGCTTTCATCTCCCGTCCAACTGCCTTAGATAAAACCTCCATCATCTGCACAGCCGTCAACCTCTCCCCAACAAGGTCAATGCCGTGTCCATGAAATCTTTCAGGATCGCGCATCGCCGCAACCGCAAAGCGAGCTATATCCTCTGTATCGATCAAGTTAAGCTTGGTTTCAGGCTTCATCGCCGTCAACCAGGTTCCTCGCTCGAGTAAGTCGTCGTAGATACGAGCTTTTGGTGCGAGAAGGTTGTTCATAAAAAAGCCTGGACGGAGGATTGTCCAGTGGGCAAAATCAGCGCGCTGAACCATGCCTTCGTTGACGTTTTTAACGAAGAGACTCTTGAAGATCAAATGGTTGGGTGAGAGAAGAGTGCGTTTCTCAGGAGCGTCGGCGCTGATAGAACTCGTATAGACAATGTCCTCAACACCTGCCTTCTTAGCTAGGGCGAGGATTCTCTGAGCCCAAACGCGCTCGTCATCCAAATTAGAGAAGTTTGGGTAAAGAGCCAAGAAGAGTTTGTTACAGCCAGCAAGGCCAGTAGCAAGAGCTTCTTCATCGTCCCAGTCACCACGGTTCAAGGCAACGCCTAGTTGAGCCAGTGCCTGGGCTGCTGGAGATTCGAGATTTCGCACTGTAGCACGGACGGACCAATTGAGTTGGCGGAGTTGGCGACATACTGCTGAGCCTTGCGCGCCAGTTGCGGCGACAACGTAAACAGTTGGGTTTTGAGTGTTGGACATGTTGGTAACAAATTGTAAGCTTCTTTATACTGCTATATCTTCTGATAATATCCTATTCTCTCGGCAGTGGCATATGGCCTTTTATACTTATTTCCACACTGATCTTATCTCTGTCTTACAGTGGGGCCAAGGCGGAGTTCCGCCGTTATCAGAGCCCCTTTGCGCTATTCCGCCCGCTTACTTCATCATCTCACAACAAAACTCATCTCCTCCATGGCATCCCTAACATCCATCGAGCGCAATGACCCGCCTGCGCGTCGGAAGTCCTGTCACGCCTGCAAAAAGTCTCGTCGACGGTGCGATCAATCGCGTCCGGCGTGTCAGCGGTGTGCCCAGCGAAATATCGATTGTCGGTATCCCACTGGACCTGCTACCCCACGGCACCGAACGCAACAGACCGACAGCCAAATTGCACATGTAGTCCCATTTGAACAAGTTGAGATACCATTCACGCCTTCATGTCTCGGTATGCTGGATTCCATCTTGGATCCAAGCGATGATTTCTCAAACGAGTTATTCCAAGGATCACTTGACTGCGATAGTAGCTGGTCAAATCCACGCCTTGAAACAACAGCTCAAGACGCTTTGAACCGTTCTCAGCTTATTTCCGCTCCCCGAATCGCCAGAGCAATTACATCTCGACTCCAGTATGCCAGAGATAAAATATTACAGGCCCCTTCTCAGATGGTCTTGGAGAACCAGACCCCTTGGTGTCATGCTCATCTGTATGATGATGGAATGCCTAGGTCCATGCAATGTGCGTTTCCCACCTCCTAGTAGTCCGTACTTCCAATTTTCAAAATATCTTATTCTGGAATAACTGACACCTGGTCCACAGATGCTGTTTCGTCTGCTGCCCTCTTTGCAGCAAAGAATGAGAGAAACGCTAGAGTAATTCGCGACAACATCGAGAGTCGCGTCCAGGATCTTTTGTTCAGCTCGCCTGCAACAACACCAATTGAAGCCCTGGCCTATGCGCAAGCGCTTTTCATCTACCAAATACTTCGCTTACTCGATAATGACACCGGTATTCACAGTCTCTATGAAGCGACCATGCCGCACCTGGAGGAGGCATCCAACACCCTCATTCAGTACATCAACTTTGATGATCACTCGCCAACCGATGGCACAGACCATGATATCATCCCACTATACCCTTCCTCTGCAGCGGAGTCCTTTTGGGCTTCTTGGATCTTCCAAGAATCTGCGAAACGAACACTTGGTATGATTAACTTCTTCATGTTGACGTATTACTTTATGAGAGGCGAGGCAGGCAATAGGTGTAGCCAGAACAAGTCAATCGCTGTCAATCGATCGGTCACCATGTCGGCGCATCTGTGGAATGCTCAAGACCCTGTTGATTTTGCCCTTGCTTGGAGAAACAAGAAACATTTCGTGATAAACGTTGCAGCGTAAGTCGATCCTCCGATATATTGCCAAACAGTTAACTAATGCTTCATACAGACCAGACTATCTAGAGGAGGTAGTAAGTGAAGCTAAAAGTGACGATATTGACGACTTTGGCAAGATTTGCCTCACTGCATTAATGGGTCTGACTGAAGCAAAAGGCTGGCTAGCAATGAGAGGCACTAGCCTATAATTCTATACAAGACCGAACGTACTAGAATACCAATTTCACTCGATCAAGGTGGCTGCCCAGACATCCATCGTTCTCACCTTCTCACCACCAAGCCCATCAACAGCACTAATGACAGCTTCCCTTTCACTCTTAAGCAAAATTCTCATCTTATCATCCTTGACATGCTTGTCTACATCATCAAGAAAATCTTTACTCTTCACAAGTCCTACTTCCCAGCCTCCATCCTGCAGCCTTTCATTTGGCACAATGTTTGTCTCTCGTTCAACTTTCCAGCCTGCGTACTGTGCAATCGTTTTGATGTCAGGCGGGGTGAGCAGACAGCGAATGTTTGCCTCGCTTTCTGGCATCTGAGTTGAGAGTGTAGCTTGAGCGAAGGCTGCGAGGACGTGAGGGCCAGCCGCTGCCGAGGAGGCCTTCATGGAGTACTCTGCAATACAGACTTTGTTCACCCGGCCTTTCAATGCTTTCAGCATACGGGCTAAGGTATCGCCCCCATCAAGGTACCATAGGCAGTGTACGAAAACTGCGTAATGCCACTTCCTCTCTCCCATATCTTCCAAGAAATCTTCCAGGTGTCTTTGCCAGAATATAATACGGTCACCGACTTCCCCGTTCTCAAGATGTTTCTGTGCTTGGCCCAGTGTACATGGAGCACCGTAGTCCAAAGGCGCGGGGTCGATGGCATCGACGTAGCCGTCTTTGCCGGTCGCGTGAGCCAGAACAACAGTGCATGTGCCCTGACCGCATCCTATTTCCAGAATACTAGATGAAGGGCGGATTTGGAAAAAGTTCAATATTTCAAGGCGATGTGTTGTTTGGTCTATCTCAATCGGCAAGGACTCTGGTGTTGAGAGGTTGTGAGCTGCTATTGAAGGGGCCAGCGACGGGTCAAGCGGCTGCCAGGTGTCTGTCTGTTCTGCCTCCGAAGCCATTGTATTGGATGTTCAAGTAGTCGAATGCGTTTCAAGTTTCGTACGAAGGACAATTGGATGAACAAGTGAATATATATCTCAGAGCAGGCTTAGGTTATGAGTCGTATGACTCATCCACATGCGCCGCATCACTGCATTCGTAGTGATCAGCACCCCGCTATCCATCAAAGCTGCCTATCTAGGAATGAACCGCGTCCCTGTTCTGAGTCGATTTGTCCCACGGCTTTTCTCCATGTTTAGTGGACTGAATACTAGATTGTCTAAATGTACTCTAAGCTTCACCAAAACAACAGCAATGGTAAAAGATGACTGTAGGTTCTGCACACGTGCCATATGACAGGTATTGCGTTTAGCTCATTGTTATCTTTTCCTGTTGAGGATAGAAGGAGAGTGAAGTATGACAATGTCAGTCCCGTTTGAAACTTTCACCTGAACAATAGGACAAGGCTTTGCTAAGATCAACTGACCTCGAATTGCGAAACTGTTGGACACCAAATTATGTACCGATAGACAAGTGGTAATGACATGTTTAACAAATCCCTGGGCCTTTTTGCTGCGTGCCAAAGAGGAAAACAATGAATGATGAACAGACAAGGGCAACGTCATTCCCCCTCGACACTCCAGAACACTGACCAACGTTAACAATCATAAGGATGGAATTCCCTCCATAAATACCCCAGCTCCCAACCCGGAACCGTCTTCTCCATCTTTCATCACAACAGTATTCAAGCTTAACACCACATTCACACTCAACTTTACCTTACTCAACACAAGCAACAACTCAACTAAGCAACTCCCCAATCAGCCAGCACTTCCATACAACATGTGTCAAGTCCCCTTCATCAACGATAGGTGTGTTGACTGCCGTAGGGTCCTCCCGAACACACACCTGAATGATCCGCAGTACCAGGGTCCGTGTCCTGATGGTGGCGAGTGGGAGTTCATTATTGAAGAACGACCTTTCCTTTGTGGAGAATGCTTCCCCGTGCGCTTTCCAGGAGAGAGACTTCAAAACCAGGGTCAGAACCGCCGCCAAGGCCAGAACCGCAACATGAACCAGCCTCAGCCTCAGCATCACAACCAAGGCCAGCCCCAGCCTCGCAGCCGCAACCGCAACAATCAGCGCAATCTTGACCAGCGTCAGTACCGCTACAACAGTGGCTATGCAAGCGACGATGACTGTGACTGTCCTGATTGTCGTCTGTAACTATCCTGACTATCGTTGAATTGTCAGCACTTCGTGTATACCAAACTCTGTGATCTGGGTTCTTTAAGGGATGATCGATGAATGACTGAAACCTCAGCTGGCGGAAAAGGTAAGAGAGAAGAAGTAAAGAATAAAAAAAGATGAAAACCTGAAAACCCAAGAAAAAAAAGGCCGCAAGTGCTAAGCGACATAAGCAGAACAGGGGAAAGTAGCGGAGGAGAACGAATGGTCAAAGGGAATTTTTCCTTTTGGAGTTTTGGAAGCAACGGTAAGTAAGAATAGTGGGTAGATTGTAAATACATTTATGTGGAGTCTTCTCGAAATCGAATTTTATGTGAGGTTTGTAAGTCCGAAATGCTCTTGGAATTGCCAGTCGTAGAACACTGGGGGTACAAGTATTGTAATAGCGGTAATTCGGAACAGGCTCAATTTCAGTGCCCCAAGGATGATTTTATTCGGTGAGAATCAGTATTCTAGATAATTGGCTTTCATGCTTAGACGTCGGGTTTGCCTCGCGAAGTAGTGCTATGAGTGGCGATTATACCCGGCTCTCCCAGAGGCCAGAGAATTGACGGGCAGCCGGGTATAAACCGTCCGCCCTCTAACAACATTCTCCACCGCATCCATTACTGAAACTCCTTATCCAAAACAGTAAGAATCTGATATCCCTGCTTCAAAACCTCGGTATCAATGATAATAACAGCGATGAAAGTGCAATCCTCAGTATCACTAGCGTTGTCGCTCACAGTGTGATGACACCCGGGAAACTCGCGGAAGCTCTCACCCGCAGAATACACCTTGGGTGGGTTTCCGTTCATGCCACTGAGAAGTTGGCCTTTGATGACTGTTGCGACGACAGTGGCGCCGGAGTGGGTGTGAGGCGGGGTCCAGCCGTTGGGGGTGTAGTGGACTTCGAGACCAACGATGGACTTGCCGGGGGCGTTGGTGATTTCGTGGTCGTAGAGGACTTTGACGCTCTCACGAGGGCGGCCACTGAGAGGATCAGTTGGTGCTATTGACCTTGGGTGGTGAGCTTACACTTTGTCTTGGGCGGGGATATCTGCCATTTTGTCTGAGTGCGTTTGGAATGTTTGTGATGTAATGGAATGAAGTGAGAGTGGAATATTTGTGATGAAGGTTAATCCTAAAACTTTGGCTCAGCTACTTATATTTAAAATTCAAACTCCCAGCTCATGATTTAAGGCTGACAATTGTCTAACCATGGGAGTTGCCGAAATCCGGGTTGGGGTGAATAAGTTGGGGACCCGCTATCCTAGCGGCCGGGTATTCGTGTAATCGGGGCCCCACATTTTCGATTGCCGGGTTCCCACACTCGGCGCCGTAAGACTAATCGGCCGTGAACGGTAGCCTCTTTCGGGATTATTAATAATCTTGGTAATATATATCTGTTCGAATGAATCCGATATTCTGTTCCTCAAGATTCTTATCATTTCCATTCAACAGCTATCATAGAAACACCTCTTCTCACAACTCCATCATGAAAGCCGTTCAAATTCTCAGAGATGTATCATCTCCAAAGATTGCCATCAATTATTCCATGGCAAAGCCCGAGCCCCTCAAGTCCGAGATACTCGTTCGCGTTCACGCCGCTGGTGTCACTGGCGATGAGATCATGTGGTCAGAGCTGTATAAAACCCCGTCCCGCATCCCCGGACACGAGATATCGGGAACAATCGCTGCTTTTGGGCCTGAATATTCCGGGTCTCTGAAAATCGGCCAGGAAGTCTTTGCATTCTTGGCTGCTGGTAGAGGGGAGGGCCAGGCCGTTTACGCCGTCTGTTCTGACGCCGAAATCGCACCCAAGCCTGCGTCACTTTCGTATACCGAAGCCGCGGTCTTACCAATTCCCCTTCTCACTGCTTTGGAAGCCATGGACTATGGAAATACTACGTCTGATTCGAAGGTGCTTCTGACTGGTGCTTCAGGGGCAGTTGGCCAGCAGTTTTTGCAGCTCGTCAAACAAAAGGCGGGAGCCCATGTTATTGCGCTGGCATCGACTAGAAACCACGACATGTTACTTCAGCTTGGCGCTAACGAGGTAATCGACTACGCAGTTCCCGACTGGCAAAAGGGTATCCATGACGTGGATTTTGTCTTCGACACAGTTGGCGGAGACGTGTTGACCAAGACATGGGAAACAGTTAAAAGCGACGGTACAATCGTTACGGTCGGAGATCCTGCACCAGCATGGGCTTTCGGGAGAGAGAAGGCAGCCGAGTCTTTGACATACCCGGATGTCAGGTACAACTACTTCATCGTCTCACCGAATGAAAAGAGACTGAGGGAAGTTGCGCAGATGTTTGATGAGGGCGTGATGAAACCATTGGCTGTGAAGACCTATCCATTTGATCAGGCGGTTGAAGCTTGGGAGCATGCGAGGCAGCGTGGACGGGCGTATAAGGTAGTGATTGAGTTTTAGAGGTTATTTCCGTCATATAGACAATTTAAAGAGTGGCAATAGAAATTCCAATTTTTCTCTAGCAGATTTACCTGGGTGGCATCTGAGAACCCAGTGAGGCGACAGCCCTTTTTTTCTTAGCTTATCGTCCCGCCCATCCAGCTATCAACATTAACATCCATATTCATCCACCCACATATATCGTCCAACGATCCCAGCGACGCGAGAACATCTTCGCCCTGATCCAACATACCAATCGATGATAAACTCGTATCCTCTTCACTTCCCGTCAGACTCGGAACTTGACTTGATCTCGGCGTAGCACTAGACCCCGTCTTTCCTTTCAGTCCAAGGACATGACGAGCGATGGTCTGGATCTCCTTCACATTTTTTGCAGTTCTTGGCCATACCTCTCCCACAGACTTGAGACACCCGATAGTCAATCGGATTTGATCTCGTGCTATTGCCAGTGCGTTGCCCTGTAACAAATAGTTGCACGCAGACAGGAGAGCGAGTGTTCGTTCGCTGACCATGCATGTTGTGAATGGGCTATGGTGAAACGGACGAACTGGTAAAGCGAGAAGCTGGATCTGCGCATTAACGGATTTTAGAATCCTTACAGTGTGTACGTTGATCAGCTCGGGCTTGGGCGTGTCTGGAGGAGGTTCTCGAGCACAACTTGAAACGCTTTCAATGGGGTTGAATCGAAGGTCCGACAGAGGCCTGTGTAGACCGATAGTTGCCCTAGGTTTGTTAGCTCTATGCACTCTTTCCCTGCACTCTTGGTTCCGGAGCACTTACACATGGATGAGTAAATGGGCTTGGAACATTAACTCGTCAATAGTTCCATCTTTTTTCAAGATTGGCTTCTGGTCCTTCGGCAGTAACAGAAGCCAAGCGTCTATCACCGAATCGGCAGACCGGATGACAGACTCTGAGTCTTCACGAATTACTTTTTTCGGCGTTACAGAAATCGCGAGCGCTGAACATCGCAAAGCCCCGATAAGGTAAGCGAATGATGAAAACACCGTTTCTTCGTCGGTAAACTCGCGAGAGTCAAGATCGTCTATAGTATGAGGTTCTGGAATCATCTGGGCATCGTTAGTCGAGAGCAGTAAGGTCGGCATGACGACTCACGCCTAATTCATAATCAGCTTCTTCACAAGGAAGGTCGACGGTACTTTCAACATGCAATGTTCGGATGTTCATCGTTCCCAGCGTCCCGGCATAGTAACCATCCACAATCCACGTCATCCACCATGTTCGTCTCCAAGACTCGATCATAACTGCATCACCAGCTCCGTTCGCTGCTGCAAAGTCCTGTTTGTTCATTCCCAACTTAACAGCGATGTCGACGGCTGTGTCAATTTGTTCTTTAGCTTCAGGCCTAAAGTTGTGCCAGAATAATGCGATGGAGTATAATAGTCGAGATTGAACTACCATGGGATCGGAGGGTGAAAGCTGTGAGATAAGAGCGTTGGCGTTGTTACTCAGCGAGTCGGACCATCGATGGGCATTGTACAAGTGTCCGATTAAACGCATCACAGATATTAGAGTATCGAAGTTGAATGATGAGTGCTGTGATAGTCGAACTAAGTGCTGGAATGGTGGAGCAAAGGGATGGAAATTGTGAAAATTTGTATAGTATGAGATGACCAGAGCATCTTCAGCTAAATTCCCATATTGAAGCTGGGGTGTTTCTGTATCCACCAGGGTTGGTGTTTCACTGAGCAGGCCGCCATCAAGAGAACTGCTGAGACTAACAGCACTAATCTCGGGCTGAGCTATCGGCCTGATCAGATCCGGACAAGTTGAGTGAGGGACTGTCTCATCGGGCCGGGTGCTCGTCTTAGTGGCTAGACGTCTCCGCTTCTCGGACAATGCAGCGCGATCAACTCCACCACGTCGTGACGCCGTGTACTGACACTCCTTCTCAGAAGCAGCACAGCGACTACAGCGTGGCTTTTTAGCGTCACACTTGACATGCTTTGACCTGCATGGAAGACAGGCTAGTGAAGAACGGGTAAGGATACGTGTCGGCGGAGGTTGCTCCATGTTTTATGTGAAGGGGATGGATGGCGATTTGATGAGGGGAGGAGAGTTTGAGCTGAGTGACGGACGTGACGGATTGGTTGAGAATGTTAGAAGATGACTTCGGAGAGGGTGGGGCGAGCGGGTATCCGGGTACCCGGGACCCGGGACCCGGGAATATGACGGGTCTTGGTCGATGGCATGATAAGCACTACTCAAATATTGGGGAAAGTTGTTAGTAAATTTAGGTACTCCTCAACAGATGTTAGCCCCACCAGCTTTCGTCCAGGGTAATCACGAACAGCGAACTGGGCAGTCAAAAAGCCAACACATTATTACAAACTATTGAATAGCCCTCCAACTATAGAATGACATGTCATCATAACAAACACTCTCAAATCAGGTTTTTCACCTCCATAGCCTTGCGCATCATTGAGACATAAGATTTATCGTCTTTCTCTGCCAACTTGTTAGCAGCGGAAGACATGAGCTGCGGTATCAGTTCCAGCAGTAGATTCTGGTGTTTTTCAACATTTGGCTCTCTTTTTGTAACATGCACAGCTAGCTCAGCCGGACCCATTGAAGCCATAACCGGTGGATCAATCAATGGGGACGCTGGGGGACTAATGCCTTGAGACCCCAGAACTTTGGTGTACTCATTGAGGTTGTCAATAACTTTCTGATTGCTCTCCCAAGCTGCTTCAATAGATGCTGGATCCTGCAGAAGAAATTCTCCCAGGTCTTCAAGAACAGTGATTTGCATACTGACACTGACCATAGAAAACCAAAAGCTCTTGAGAGTTCCGTACTGGCTTGTCAGGTCGATAAAGCTGTTCTTGATGATGCTCAGCTGCTCTTTGGACTCAGCCAGTGACTCAATAGATGAGCGCGTTGCCGCAATACAAGCTCTCAACGTTTCTCTCTTAACGACTGAGGCAATCAAGCCAATTATCCCGCCAATCGCCATCCCAATTCCTACCTTGACACCAGAAATCGACGCGGCTTGAGGGACAAGGACTGAAATGATAATAACGCCTATGCCAACAATCATGGCGCCAACAGAGCACCATATAGCCTCTGTGAGAAGCTTCTCTTGGCCTTCCAGGACGTTGAGAGTTTTGTTCAAAGCAGTAATCTGGGAATCAATGTTATAGAGCTGGTCCGCAATTGAATTATTGATATGAACGGTCTGGCGTGTCATTAGGACGACCATTTCATTCGCCGCCGCTAGGCTCTTGTTAAGAAGTCCTCCAACGATTTTGGCGTGGGAAACGGCTGTTTTACCCTCTTTCCGGGCAATCTCTTGCTTCGCTCCACGATTTGGGCATTTTCGTAGTCCTTGGAGGCTTGGAGTAAGTTATCGAGGTAGACCTTCTGACTGGCGCAAAAAGCTTGAATCTGGTTGGTATAAGGAAACAGATTGGTCTGAGTTGAGATATACTGGTGTTTCAAGAATCTGGTTAGATTCTCAAGGTCGAGAATGACACCAGGCGAAGCGGCTCTGAGGTGGGTGACGCTACCGTCGTCAATCCATTTCTACCAGCTCGCAGTTGGAGGCGAGGTCTCGTCTTTTGGTGGCTTGATGAGATAGTTGTATAGGAAACCATCATCGCACTTAATAACCAGTCCAGTATCAACGGCCGTCACGTCGACGACCGGCCGCCCAGAGACGAGGATCTCGCCAACAGAGTACCCATCAAGTTCTCCACCTGATGTCAAATGCGGAACCATCTTGCAGATCTTGTTGCTGCTATCGTAGCCCCATATGGCTGCATTCCAGTATGCAATCTTGACGAAATTCGATGTGATGTTTGAGATTGGCTGAAGAGGTTTGAACACCATCCCCGGCGTAACCTCATCTCTGGCCCAACTGAGGGATCCGTCTGAAGCCAATCGAACCAGAACAGAGACTTCAACAGTACCATCAGACGAGACGCTGTCGAACGGAGCGATGCACTTGAGTCACCAGCAGGTAGACAAACACCCAAGCTCTGCCAGGGATTATACAAATTGGCCCAGTTGTCAACCGCCTGGGCAATAGATGGATCATAGCTGGGTTTTGGGGTTTTAACCAAACGCTCTGACCCACAGCGACATAGAAAGCGCCTTTGTACGAGAATAACGACATGGTATCCGAGCCTGTTGCCATGGCTGGCATGGTATCGAATTGTGTCCAGTGGGTTTCGGTCTCTGAGCCGTTAGGCCTGAGGGAGATACCAGTATGCTGAACAGTCTCTCCAAGAATTCCTACGGCTAGAACAGATTCAAGAGTGGCAGAAAAGAGCTCAAGCCCTTCATAGAAAGAATATGGTCGAGATTATTCATAATGTTGGAGATTGACGAAGACATCTCCTCTGAGGTAAAAGCAAGCTCTTTCGGTTATTCTGGGTAGCATCCTGGAAAGCCTGGTTGGGGTTGGTGGCAGACGCAAGGTCAAGATCCATCAGGCCCTCTTGGAAAGTACGGGGTTCAAGATTCTTTGTGTCTTTCTTGTGATTTTTGAGGCACTGTCGGATCATCTCTTGTATGGCTTTGATGGTTTCCTTGGCCTAATAAGTGAATTGGCAAAATAGAGAAACTCAATATTCAGATTTGCACTTGCCTCTTGTTGTGCTTCAGCAGACTTGTAACGTTCATCATGAGTGAGGGTTGAGGCTGAGACCGACTGGGTCTTGATATTGTTCTCGATGTCATTGACCGCAGCAGGGATCTGAGAGAGAATAGCAGCCATAATTTCGTGTTTCTATTGACGATGTTCTTAAAAGACAAGATTGAAAGTAGTTCTTAGTTGAGTTCTCATTATGACCTTGAGGCAATATATATATCACGTCTACTGCTACGGATTGTCGAAACATACCATCGGCTGCTGACAGCAGAGAGTTTGTAGTGGCATGTGATAAGTTTAATGGTTGAGCTCTAGACCAGCCATCGACTGACTGTGAAGCCTCTTTATGCAGTTGTGTTGTTTAAAGTTAAGCCTTGAGGCTGAAAGCTTGTCTTCCGACCTTACTTTACTTACCTTCGCGGCCGCTATTTACCTAGGCTAACAGGAAAACATAGTGAAGTTAGTAAATAAAGACACACTAGCTATAATTACAAAATAAAAAAGCCTGGAGAATTAAGTACTGGCTTCCTAGGCTAATATATAATAATTTAGCTT
>JAADJG010000162.1:0-103111 GCA_012932025.1 Fusarium austroafricanum
TTTTAACACAATAAAAAGCTTATCTTAAAGCTTCTATAATAGCTAATTAACCCCTAATAAGGTTCCTTTTATAAGATAACTCCTAAATATAAATATAAATACCCTTATTACTCTCTTAGAAAACCTATATAATATAATATCCTCTATCTAAAAATCTAAGATAAAATAGCGACCTTAACTCTAATCTATACTATTATTAGCAATAATACAATAAGCACTAAAGCGCTAAAATATAGTAATTAATTTCTTATTACCTTCTATAATATTAGAGGCTATTATAAAGACTAAATTAAATAGCAATAAAGCTATAAAGACCTATTTAAGATTGCCTAAGAATATAAGATATATTACCTCTAATATAATAATCTTAATGATATTATATATATTAAACTTGCCCTCTTTAGCTATAAGGCCTTCTAAGTAGCTACTAATGGCCTTAAGGCCAGAGAGTTAAAGAATATTGCCTGCCGCGAGGCCAAGAAGCTATAGGATCTTATCTATAAGATTAAGAAGGAGGAGAAGGAGAAGAAGAAGTTGTTAGATGGCAGTGAGAGGGCAGCTATAGAAGCACTGAAGAGAAATATTGCCTAGATGGCTGTAATTCTGATGTTGTGGAAGGAACTGGACCCTTAGAAGCTTATAGCTGCATAAGGAGGGGAAGCTACTGAAGCTAAAGCTGAAGAAGAAGTTGAAGTTGAAGAAGGAGGAGGATGAGTTAAAGGAAGGATGGGGCGGAAGTTAAATCGGTTGAAGGTTTCGTTAACTAGGTGCAAAGCCTAGTTGGCTGAGAGGGGAAAAAGTTAGATAAAAAAGAATGAGTCTGCGAGGTGATAATAATCTTTGGATTTGAATATAGTGGAGAAAGCGGATAAAGAAGAAAATAAAAATACAAAGCAAGTTGAAGAGCAAGCGAAGATGAAAGCTCAGAGACAAGCGGACGAGAAATACTCCATTAGCTACGACAGCTACGAGCCCAGTAGATCAAGCGATTCGTGCGCTGAGTCAACGTGAGTAGATTCATTTCTGGAATGGAATCATTACTAATTAATTTTCAAGTGCTGCTCTTATTCCACACGTGAATGTCATGATACCAAACGGAGGCTTCGACCCGCTCGGTATGCCGTGGAATTGTTAACATGACTCGTTAAAGGTCATTCTATTTTGGGGTTGGGCGCAAAGGGTATGGGACTGTGATATCAAGGAAGGGGCTCAGAAATGTTTCATTTCAATTTTCAGCAATTGTGTTTTCCAACTTGGATGTATGAGCTTGTTTAAGCGATCTTGTTGATCAAGCAAGTAGTCATCTATACAGTGGGCTCTGTTGTGGATGCACCCATCTTCAGGGCTCAAAGTCACTTTTGCCGACGAAAGTCTTGGTTCATAAAACACGCCAAGTCAAGGTGAATTCATCAACTCTTTACTAATAGACTGAGTGCAAATACATGAAATATCTACTGCCATCTTTATCCGTGCATGCATGACACTGATGTGTCTCGTTCCAAACTCCATACCGAAATCCAGACCAACCAGTATGACAAGTTCCAATCAACAAGACCAAATAGTCTAAACGTCTACTTCTCCTCAAGACAGTAAATGTCTATCTGTAAACGCCATGCAATAAATCCGTCTAGAGCGATATCAAAACTCCAATCAGCAGATCTCTGCTTTCCTTTGTCTGGTTCTTTCTCTCTCTCTAGTCTCTCTCTTCTCTTCTTTTTCTTCTTTACTGATGCTTTACCTCGATCTATTCCATATTTGGAAAAAGGTATCCTGAAGTTGAAGAACAGATCCAAGAGGCCGTCTACTCAACGAGCCAAAAAGTAGTATCCAGTTCAGCCTCACCGTGGACTTCATCAAGGTTTCGTCCAGACCAATCACAATCCCAAAATGTGACCAAGGCCCACAGCTTGATAAAGCCGTGAACATACCCAAACATGAGCTGGAACACAATCAGCCAAAGATCCCGTGGGTGGCGATAGAAGTGACCGCCGATCTTGAAGATTTTGACAACTTCAATCAAGATGATCACTTCGAGGACGTGTCCATGGTCACTCTTGATCAAGCAAGTGATAGTCGCAACCCACCAGAGGATTGCAAAGTTGAAAAGAGCGTTCCAATACACCATGAAGCACGTCCATGGGTAGCGATACATGAATCGGGGATCCCGAAGCATCACTGGATTGCTTCGGAAGGTAGTTCGTGCCCAACGAACAAGCTGGTCCTTGAACTTGGGCCACTCACCAAAGGTCGTCTCAATAGTTGCGTCCTTTGTAGCTTGGAAGCGAATACGCCAGCCTTTCTTCATGGCCTCCCGAGTGAGAAAGTTGTCATCATCGGGACCGAGACCATCGCCACCCAAGCGGCCGAAGAAGAACTTCTCGTGGCAGAAGCGTTGCAGGAGATCGGCGTCGTTCAGGAATTCGGTTCGGTACGCTGCTGTGCGGCCTGAGATGACAAACACACCGCCGTCGAGGGCGTTGGAGGCACAGAGCTCCCAGTTGTGACGCTGGAGATAGCAACAGGCGATCAAGTTAACGATGGATGGCCAAGACCATTCTCCAGGCGTGGTTCGACGGACGTGCTTCCTGGTAGCGACCATGCCGACGTCTACATCCTCAAAGGGTGCGAGAACAGACGGAAGAAAGTTGACTGGCCAGAAGACATGATCGTCAGCAAGGATGGTAATAGGTGTAGTGACATGCGGCATAGCGTGGGCGATCTGACGACGCTTGTTCGGCCCAGGGAGAGCAGCAACGCTAATTACTACATTCGACTCCATGCTTAGCTTTCGGAGGACAATAAGACATTCTTCGCGAAGGGCGCCGCCAACTGTGACGACTAGAAGGCAAGCAGGATCATTTGCGAGGATACTTTCCACGCACTCGCGAAAGTCAGGGTTGTGGGGATCAAGAGTCGGAAGAATCACCGTGACGTCGCGGCGCGAGAATGCAGGATCTGGCTTGATTGGCGAAGGCCAGTAGATGCACACTGCGATGATGTTGATGGGTAGCTTGGTGTATCGGAGAATGAAGAGTGTTGCGAACATCTGTGTCCAGATGTCGGTGAGAAAGGCCCAGACGCAGTAAAGACTGGCTGCGTGGCCGGCGAGCATGAGGACGCTTGGGAAGAGACGAGTGCGGATGTGATGGAATGTCCGACGGGCGAGGGATTTGGCGGAGAGGTTCATCTTGTCTTTCCTACAGTTGTTAGCTGTATATCTGAGTTATTATCTGTTTCTTACTGTTGTGAGATGGTGATGACCATGTGTTTTGGTAGGGGGTTGTTGGTCAGAGGCTTGGAGTAACTAAACTCCAAGGAACAAGGACTTATTTATTCGGCATGATGGACTTTCACTGGCACTGGCAGTCGCAGTGCCACTATTCTCATGTTCGATAGTGATTCATTGTCTAAGAGGTGAGCACTGCTATTGTTTGCTTGATGGGACGAATGAAGAACTTTGTTCATATGGGCCTGCTGAATGCACTGTTCGAACATGTCAAACCTTCCAGGCCATTGAATTCTTCGCTCGTTTCGATTATCAAAGACTTCAAAGACATCTATTTTATGATCAAAAGGTGAACTTCTTTGCTTTACCATGGCGTTAACGGTCATAGTCTCGCGGTTTCTCGCAACTAGGGGCTCGAGCCAGCGACTGTCTCATCAATAACAAGGCACTTTTCATTACACATGTGGGTCCCTCCCCTATGATTCACTTCCCAGAGTACCATCAAAGAATTTAATACTGCTATTGGAAAGGCCTGTCACGGTGACAGCGACCAGCGAAGAGATTTGTCCGGGCAACGAAGACTGAGATGACAGAATAGGTACGTAATTACTGGACGAGGCTTTTTCATCCGACAGTACTATCTCATATCTACACAACTATCTACCAAATCCCAAAGAAGCTTCTCTTGTCCTTTGTCTTCTCGGGGGGATAAACCACAATACGATCCAAGTCCGCACCCTTGACACCTTTTCCGTTATTGAGACCACCGACAGTAATAGTGTTCTTACCCTTCTTGAGAGGAAGAAGCAGAGGAGTAGAGAGAATTATGCCCTTGTGGGTGTCCTTCTGGTACAGCGTATGAACCTTGCTCTTATCGCCGTTGACGACAACGCTGCTGATACGTCGAATGGCCCAGGTGCCGTTGATGCGGTCGGGTTGGCCCATTGGTTGATCGCCGAAACCCATATCGTCAATGTCTAGAGATGTCAGTTTTGAAAGGATTATTGAAGTTAAGAGAACTCACTCTGGTGGTAGAAAGAAACCCATTGGTCAGCGCCTTTTCCTTCAACTGTGAAAGTCGCAGTGCTGTCGTTGCCATAGATGCCAGTTGCAATGACATGGTCGGTTCCAAACGTCTATCAACACAGTTAGTTCAAGTTCGTTGTCATTAGACAGTCTGACTTACTGCCTCTTGCAGGTAGGCATCACCGGCCAACTTCGCATTCTTTGAAGGATATGTCTTTCCCTTGATAGGCTTCCATTCACCGGTTTTACTACACACGTCAGCGTGACCTCTACTCCAACCAGAACATCACTTACACATTCAGGTCATAGACATCGTGCCACACAACCTCAACGCTTTTCTTCTCTTCGTCAATCTCGATTGGAAGCCAGACATTACGGCTTTCCCAAATGGAGTTCAAATCCCACTTCAACATGTCAGTACAGTTATGGAAACAAGTGGACCACATACCTGGTCAGCCATGTACAAGTACGTCGTCTTCTTAGTCCCCTTGATTCTCCAAGAGAAACCAGATTGAGTACTGAAAGTTCGAGTATACGCCGGCGAAACGAAGAAGGGTTGAGACCAGGGTCCCTCGAGTTTATCAGCTCGCATAGCCACGACATCTACCCAGGTTAGTTCTCCTCCCCATATACCATCTAAAAACTTACTGTTAGGTCGATACCCAGTCTTATGGCTCATAAAAGTCCAATAGCTCTTCTCCGTCTGAATAATAGTCGGCGCCTCAAAGTCATACTTGTCAAACCGATGCGTAACCTTCTTCACATCGGTAAGATTGCTGTTAAACTCGCTGACGTAGACATCTCGACCCTCGACTCGATCGCCGTTGGAATAAAGCGCGTACGATTTGCCGGACTTGTAGTCTGTGAAAGCGCCGAAGTCTTGGGACCAGTTTCCGAGAGGGGATTTTACGTGGTTGAATTTGTAGGGGCCGGCTATGTCGTCGGATGTTGCGAGGCCTTGGAGGAGAAGGCTGTACTTTTTGTCGTCGGCGTGCCACCACATCTAAGGAATTAGTAGATGTTTTGGACAAATGGGTGTTTACGTACATGGTATTTTCCTGTTTCTTTGCTGTAGAGAACCTTGGGTCGTTGGATGATACTCTCAGGTGAGATGTACTTGTGACCTTTCTCGGGTGCTTAAACATCGTCAGTAATTGCCTATTTAGCGATTGATTGACGCACCCAAAGCCAAACCATGGGACTTCCAAGTTGCAAGGTCGTCAGAGCTGTACACCGAGATACCACCGCCTTCTTCCTGCTTTTCGGTCTTGTGTTCACCAAACCAGTAAAACTTGCCGCTATCGCGATCGACACAGAGACCGCCAGCGTGAGCATTGAAGATTTTACCGTCTGTATCGTACCATCGAGCACCGGGGACAATCCATTTTGCACTCGCGAGGGCGGCAAACGCCAATACAGAGAACAAGGTCATGTTGAACCAATTGACAGCGTGATGCCACCCTGTCACGTAAAATGAGGAAAATGTTTGTGTTTTATAGCTTTTGGGTGACTCCTCGGTACATCTTGAGCCGACGGCACAGAACTCCCCCAACGGCGTCATACCTCAGATGGGCATGTAACCCGCATATTCTGGTCTGCACTGACTGAAGCGCGAGGATGATGGGTTGATGCCCCCAATTAAATATGTCGATCCCCCGCTGATTTGGTAGTCGCTTCAATCAAACCGTTGCTTGGCGTTGTTTACCCCGGAGTCTCAGCCGGGATAATTGTCAACCACCAATCAAAAGACACAGTAAAAAGCCTAAATTTGCATGTCATCAATAGAATCGGGTGAGCTTCGTCCGTTGTCTGCATCGCTGTAGGCTGATACGGATTGGAATTGAGTTTATGATGTTACGGTTTTACCAATTGACTATAGAACTCATCCAGAAAGATATTTCTGGTCACGGGACAATTCGACTCGAAAAACCTATGTGTCACATTGGCTATCCCGCGTGAGCTGATCAATCCATCATGGAAACCTTTTTCGTGCATGCCAGGCAAGCACTATAGCAATAATATTATCACGGCCGGAAATTTAATAAAAATAACTAGGATGAATTGATATAAGCAGCTTCTTTTATATTCTTAGAAGAAGAGGAATGGAAAAAACAGAATTACTGGAGATTGATGTATAGGGTAACTGTTGCCCTGATGATCCTCGCCGTCAAGCGCTAGTCTGGGAATATAATGAAAATCAGTTTAAGGCCTACTAACACACTTATTCACTACTAAAATAAGTCTAAGGTTAACCATATTTTGAGTAACCCTTTTTGGTAAGCGATTCATTTATTACCAGTCTCAACCCACGCGAAGGTAGCTAAATGTTACATATTCTTGACCGCTACGGATTTTCGAGGCCTATAGATGAAAGACTAGCTTTATAGCGAGATACCAAATCTCCTTTACACTTTCTCGGCTGCGACCATATGTATCATCGAGTAGTCGGTCTACCCAGCTTTGCCAATACAAGTCTCCAGAGTCCAAGTCCTCTTCCCATCCTTCAAAGCCTCAAGCTCGTCTTTAAAATCTTGTTTCTATGCATTTTCCAACCTAATCGGATTCCAACCCACAAGCCGCCTTAATTCGGTACCCTTCATCGACTTTGTTCCCGCCCAACCACGCTCTGCTATATCCGTAAGTCCTGCTGTGATCTCATCCGCGAGCTCCTGCAAGGCAACGTGTCGAATTTCTTTTGACGAAGGCGTATCTTCACGAGGCAAGATGCTCGCATCGAAAGCCGCATCTAAACACCTTTGCATAATCTCAGTCTGGAGAGCCCTTTTGACAGCTGGAAATAAGATACCGCCTTCCCCAGTTGGGATAAAGCCTACACCTCGATCTTCTCGCTCCAGAATAGTCTTGGCGAGAAGGACAAAAGCGTCTGCAAGATCCTCAACGCGAACCCAGTCCCAGTTCGCAGTTTCATTCAATTTGAACCCGTGTCCGTGCTGAATAACATACCGCATTATGATGGGTATAATGATGCCCTGCTGGTTGAACAGTCCTTTGCCAGTTCCGAAAAACACTGGCGTGTTGAGACTGAAAGCTTGTACGCCAGTCTCTTCGGCTGTTGTCAATTCCCGAACCTCGGTTGTCCTTTGAGGATAGGGCTCACGTGCATCCTCGGACTTCAAGAACTCGTACACTGCATTTCCATCCGTATCATGCTACTCTCTATCAGGATATCCTTCCTTCCTGAGTGGCCGATCCGCCAAGTTGCTGCATCCTGATATATGTAATAGCCAAGGCGAGGGAATATTTTGAAGTGGATGACTTTGACGCCGACTGGCTTTATCACACACCCTTCGACTTCATCCATGCCCGAGAATTGGAGGGCTGTATTAGCGATGACGATCGGCTATTCCAGCAAGCTTTTCAGCACTTGGCCCCAGGCGGATACATCGAAATGCAAGCAGTCGCTGCACCTTTTATGTCAGACGATGGAACGCTCGATAAAGCTGTCAACGCTCAGCTGTGGTTAAAGACTCTTTGTGAAGGGTCTCCCAAGTTCGGCAAGCCGATCGACTGTGCGCCCTAATGGAAGGAGAAATTAATAGCTGCCGGATTTGTTGGAGTGAAGGAAGAAGTGCGAAAGGTACGTACGATATTTGGAAAAACCTCACTCAGGAACCTATCTCTAAACCGTGTCAACAAATGCCCCTGGGTTTATGGCCCAAAGATCCGAAACTCAAGGAAATTGGCAAGTATCAGCTTATTCAAGAAGCTCAGGCTATTGAATCGTATACACCACAGATCTTCTCGAGTGTCCTTGGATGGTCACAAGAGGAAATCGTGGTTTTTATGGCTAAGGTTAAGAACGAGATTAAGGGTCCTTCGATTCACCTTTATCTTCCTGTTCACTTTTTGGGACGGAAAGCCTGTGTCTTAAGATTGATGTTATATAGAAATTCATGATATTACGCTCTTGGTCTTGGCTTTTGCTTGAAGCTTGACTTTTCGATCTAGTACGCTAACCGTTATGGCTGCCAATCTTCCAAGGGCATTAAAGCTGCAGTCGGCATCTTTCTCCAGGTTGAGGATATCTACCACCAACTAGCCTTTCACTCAAAGTCCATTCGCCGTGGCTTCCTCCAAATAGCGAGCTGCTTTTCAGTTTGTTTCATCCTAAGCTTTCCATTTTCACATTCGTCTACTCAGTCACGTGATAACTCTGCTCAATCTCTTTTGCGGGGATGTGGCCTTTGTAAAATCCCTCGGTATCGCCTTGCAATAAGTTGTCACTATGGATTATCTCTCAACTCTAGACCCACCTGATGGTTCGGCGCTGCCGGCAACAGCAAGTTCGAACGATGATGACTGGGGCGATATTGTCGACACAGACGATGAATACGACGTGGTTGAAGATGTTTGTGAGAACATAACCCTGTACTGGAGGGGCGTGTGCTACCCTATCTGCATTGGAGAGGTGATCGAGGGTCGATATCGCATTGTCCACAAACTCGGCCATGGCAGCTTCTCAACCGTCTGGATGGCCTACGACATGATTCACAACTACGACGTTGCACTCAAAGTCTTGATGCTACGAGACGAAGAAGACCGCGACTATCAAATTCAGACTCGAATCATTGAACCAGGAATCGACCGAACCCATCTCTTGGTCTATCATAGATCATTCCACCTCCGAGGTCTTTGTGGTTATCATAGAGTTTTAGTATTTCCTCTAAAAGGTCCAAACCTCAGAGAATATCCAGCCAAAAAGCCCCTCGTTACACGCATGTCATTTGCAGTACAACTACTGCAAGCTTTGAAATCATTGCATGAGGCCGAGATCGTGCACGCGGGTAATACAATACATCAATGCTATCGACAGGACTGACTTATCCAATAGACCTCAACACTGCCAACATCATGTATGATCTCCGTACTCTTAAAGACCTCCGTATAGCAGAAAAGTATAAACGCTTCGGGCGACCCAAGAAGATGTGCATTTCGGTTGGGAACTTCAAAGACGGCGAAGTAGTCAGAGCAGCGGAGCCAGACGTGGATCTCTTGGGAGACACGATCGTTCTTGGCGATTTTGGTTTAGCTGGCAAACCTGGAATTCCAGCTGTGGGAGGACAAAATCCGCCTTTTTACTGTGCCCCTGAGCGAGTACATGGCATCAATCCAAGCTACGCCTCTGACATGTGGAGTTACATGTGCATATTCTTTGAGCTCTATACTACAGAGAAGCTGTTCAACGGCTGGCACCATGACAGAGTGATTTCAAGCACTGTCGATACGCTTGGGGCTCTTCCACTCTCCTGGAAGGGGTCACGGTCCGATGGGCGCTCTTGCGATGATACATGGTATGACCAGGATCGACATGTCAGCGACGAGTCGGCTCTTCAGCCGAGACTCGCTCGCCTTCGTCCTGACGCCAGCCTACGCGAGATCGAGCTTGTTCTATGCGTTTTACATCGGGGACTTTCATATCTACCCGAAGACCGCCAGACTGCAACAGAGCTTCTCGAAGATGCCTCATTCAATGAATTCATGGCGATTTGTCACTAATACATAGATTGCTCACTCACAACCAGGAAAATGACCAAACTGCTTTTCAAGCCGGCTTCGATTACTTGAGAATGCAACAGCTTGCTGCCAAATGGGTCCTGACTTGGAATAGTACTCGAAACCCAGAAAGCCTTTTTATCGTGTTATAATTATATCTTTCCTTTGGGGGAAACAAACATCTTGACAGAGATTGTATACAGACCGGTACTTCTCAACGGCAAATAATGTCAGAGCCTGTTCTAGAAAAACGCGTTAAAATTGCAGTGAAAGAAATTCCCTGCATGGATCTATAGTGTATAATGGTTGATTGGGGTGCGTGGACCGTCGGAGGGGGTTAAAATTGCAGTGAAGGGTGGGATGTCTCAGATCGTGAGGCTGTGCTGCGACACTGGAGACGCAATGATGTTTTCATAGCCAACTGGCGTCTCTTACGAGTTGCATCTCAAAGTGCAAAGCACAAGAATCCAATTAATTGTCAGATTGCATGCTTCAAATTATTTACAAAACTTCGCCGGCCCGGCAAAATATAAAGCAGCTTCCTCTCTCCGAGCATCAGTATCAGTTAATCTCACCGAGCTGAATCAAACAGACTTATGGCAGCGAACATGACTCGTAAGATCGGCAGTCCACCAACGCTAATCGTCAAGATCGACTCAGCCAAGACGGCGCATCATGCAGTGGGACTGAGATTGACTAATAATGTTTAAAAGCTTTAAATAAAGCATTATTGCAACCGGAGGTCCTTTTTTCAGCTTTCCAAACTTTCATCTCCCCCCATGTCCCGCTAATCATCGCCCACATGAAGTCCTTCGGTTTCAACAACCCAGTGCTACGGCAATGGAATTTCGAGATTCTCGTCGCGGCCACTGCCATTGGTGTTTTGGTAGCGTTATCTATAGTTCTTTTCAACTTTGATGCAAAGCCCATCTTCGATGGCCCCGTCCTCACACTGAACGCTATCGTATCAACGCTTTCGACTACAAACCGCGTCTGCCTTCTTACTATACTCGCGAGTACAATTAGCCAGTGGAACTGGCTCTTGTTTTCAGACACTCCTCGGCGTCTTCTCGATTTCGAATATGTTTCTGCAGCAAGTCGCGGTCCCTTGGGTAGCTTGAAGGTTCTTTTGAACAGTCGTATTTTTGGCGGGTAGGTATACATCAACGAAGTCGGTGTATCAATGCCTTTATTAATAATTCAACTCGCAAGTGTAATCCTGCGCATCGGTGCCCTTGTCACTGTTCTTACCATCGCCCTCGATCCCTTCGCACAACAGCTTGTACAGCTGAAGAATGAGATGAAGGCCGCTGAGCCTGGTTCCGGAGTGCAAGCTTCAATTTCGAAAGTAGATTACTACACTGGAGCAGGTTCAACGATGATAGCCGCCTGGCCGGATGACCTTGTCGGTACGTTCTTCTAATTGTTTACGTAGGATACGCAGGTTAGAAGCTCACATAATTCCACAACTAGTGAAAGACGGCCGGATGTCTGGTTCACAGGTTGCAAGAGTCTATTTCAACCATGACATGGAATTTGCACTCATGGTCAAATTTGCTGGACCCATGGCTGGATTTACGCAACAACCCAACTTCAATTGCAGCTCTGCCAAGTGTGGCTTCAAGACATTTAAATCTCTGGCAGTTTGTAGCAAATGTGAGAATATAACTTCCTCGATAAAAGAACGCAAACGGTACGGACGTCCATTCGCCCCCGCCCGAAATCCGGAATCAAACTCAAACGAAGAGATGACAGAGTATTTTCTGCCGAACGGCCTCTACCTAAGCAATTTCAACAGGGACAACCCGATTATTGACAGGAAAATACCCAAAGACCTTTATATGACCATGTTTGGAACAGGGGATCCTAAACGAACAGTGGCTATGAAGTCCGTTGATACGTTGGTATGGGCTCAAAGCTTTATCAAGGTCAATGATTCAGACCTGTTTAGAGCCTGGCCGCCAGTCTTCAATGTCTCGGCGGAAGAGTGTGCGTTATACTACTGTATAAAGGAATTCAACGCATCTGTCGAAAATGGAACTTTGCAAGAAACATCTGTCGAGCTCAAGACACATAGGCGCATACCGAGCTCTTGGCAGATCACATCCAAGAGAGCGAAGAAGTATAAACTTCCAGATTGGACTCAAGACTACCTTGCCTTCGACCCCATTCTCTCTGCGTTTCCAAGGTCGGCACTACGATTAGGAGACCCAAAGTCATCCGAAAGCTGGGCGGCCAGCCAAGTCGGCGTCAACAGTAATAGTATTCTTTTCAAGCGTCTGTTCACGACTTGCATCAGGGGACGGGACAATTGCACGGCAGATAATGAAGATCGTTCTTGGGATGCACCCAACGGATATCTCACTGGAACATTTGATGATCAATATGAACCAAAGTCTGCATACAAGCTTGGGCTATCGACTAATCTTAGTTCTATCTTCGAAAACCTCGCCTTTTCTATGACCACTGCTATGCGAAATGCTGCAGATGGTACAGACCCAGACAAGATCTTGGCAAACTACACGTATACGGCCAACCATGCGGAAACATTAAACCACACAGTTACCAAGGGAACGGTGTTGGTACCAATTACCGTCTATAGTATTACATGGCCATGGATCACGCTTCACTGTGTAGCCACTCTTGGCTGTCTTGTGTTTCTTATCCTTACTATTTCGTCTACATCCAAAGCAGAGATACCTGCCTGGAAGCCGAGCGAGCTGGCCATATTCTCACAAACAGCTGGAACAAAGAAAGTCTTTACAGGGCATGAAACACATTCCGAGTTAGAGGAGAAGGCTAGGAAAGCCTCTGTTATACTTCTTGGGAAGCAAGATATAGATAGCGAGCTAGAACGAGAGGAGGAAATCATGTTGCGCTGAGTGAATGGATTTAATTCTCATCGTCCAATTTATGCACGTAAGCGCTACACAGTAGCTCCATAAATCCCCCTCTCCGCCTTGTCGTGGCGCAATGTGATTTGTCATAACCTGTCAGCCTGGTCTGATCTGCTTATGTTGTTGTCTCTGACATTGCAACAAATCCACATGCATAGACAAAATCGCTCATCCTATTCGATATGTCTAGCAATACCAGGATCGAGATCACCGAGACAGGGGCTGCTCCCAAGCCTAGGTACCTGGTCATTCACCAAGTGAAATGTCCTGGATCAACTCCCGCCCATTCACGCCATCCTGCCGTCTCAGAATATTTGGACATCCCACGGTTGTTTGTTGGCGACAACAAGGCAACCCCCCTCAGAGGTCGACAACCGGCCCAGAAAGCCCTGCATGAGGCTAAGGGCGACCCCAGTATTTCTTTTGCCATCTACCGTACCTACAACTGCCTTGAGTACCATACCTCGGTATCAACAGCCTTACAGGAAGCACCATGGGACACCTCTCTCGTTGCAAAGGACGCTAATCCCGCTGTGGTGGAGCGAGAGCACATGGAAATCCTGTCGCCACATCTCAGTCAAGGGATAGACACAATGAAAGTAATGGACGCGTACGAGAAGGCCCAGGACAAGGACAAAGGCGAGGCACTACTTGTTGGTTGGGAAAGAGAGCAGAGTATGATGGCGCCTTATCTCCATTTCTACCATGCCAGGGACCTATTGCGCGCAAATGCACCCAGGTTAATGGAAAACCAGCCGCAGCACATCACGCTACTTCTTGAATACCTAGACAATGAATTCGGCGACGAGTACCTGGAAGCCGATAGGCTTTTCAACCGAGGTTGGGTAACGAAAAAGCATTTTCACAAGTTATTTGGGCCAAATCAAGTACTTGCAACTCTTAAAAACCCCCATCCAGTTGCCATGATTTCAAAATACCCTCCCATGCCTGGCTCGGATCCGATCAGACTAGAATGTGAGACATGGGATTTCAACGGCCGCCACTTTGCAAAGCTTAAGACGAATGTAACCATACCTTGGCCAAAGTATGCATTGGGAGACCAAAAGGTACCAATCAACTCCC
Source organism: Fusarium austroafricanum (assembly GCA_012932025.1). Taxonomy (NCBI): domain Eukaryota; kingdom Fungi; phylum Ascomycota; class Sordariomycetes; order Hypocreales; family Nectriaceae; genus Fusarium; species Fusarium austroafricanum. Next base: position 13,747 of record JAADJG010000162.1, read on the forward strand.
TTGCAATCTTTCCTCTCAGATTTGATGCACGGCTCGAAGATCGGCTGAGGAAGCGAGGGGAAATTTACTGGCAACTCCGAAAACGAAAATACATTGAATATATTGCTCCGAGTGAACTGCTCGAGTATCGAATGGTATTCACTCTTCCAGAAGGATTTCGTCAGACGCTAATTTCACCCGGCAGGAAAATGGTCGGTATATGGTTGACATGGAAACCTTTCGCCGGACTCGCGGAGAGAATATCCTTGAGAACTTGAACATGGATCACGTGGAAGAGTATCTTTCACGGGAGCATTTCGAGTCACCTTTGCCTCCTGCTGGAAATTTCAGTTTGTTAATGCCACCAACAACATCTGGCTTTGGATTTCACGACAAGAAATGGAGTTCGTAGCCCTTTTTGGTCTACCGCAGAAGATAGCTAATCACCTTTTGTAGGAGAGCTTGCAGTCGAATATGTCAGAGACATCGTATGGGATGAGGATATATTAGACAGACTGGTCCTCCCACAAGAACAAAAGGACATTCTGAGCGCGCTAGTGGTCAAGAAAGCCGTGCCCCACGATGTCGATATTATAGCAGGCGAAGAAAGGGGTGTGAAAATACTTCTCCATGGCATTACTGGAAGCGGCAAAACGTTTACCGCGAAGGTCATCGCCGAGGTTGCAAAACGCCCGTTGTATGAACTGGCCTCTAGTGACATCGGTACTAGGCTCGAAGACGTTGAGAACAACGTCAATGAGGCCTTTTACCTCGGCAGGATCTGGGACGCAGGTAAGTGCGAGAGCTTAAACGACTGAGAAAAGATTTCACTAATATTTTCACGTGTACAGTTATGCTATTAGAAAAGTGTGAGGTCTACTTGGAACAAAGAGCGAAGAATGATTTCTCGCGCAATGCAGTTGTTTCTTTCATGCTTTCAGCGCTGGACCGCTACCAGGGTACTGTTTTTCTTACGACCAACATGGGTAGATAACATCCTTCACAGTGCTAGCTTTTATGACTAACTCATTAACAGCCGATAACCTCGATTGGGCAGTTCTACCCCTCGTCCAGGCCGTCTGCTGGTTCAAACCCGAGGAGCAACTGAAGGAATTATGGCGGAACACGATCAAATCTTTCCAATCCCGAAATGCTCGCAATGGGGTTATCAACATCGTTAGCGATGAACTACTCAATTTTGACGCGCAGAATTTCACAACGTTTTCCGGTGGTGATATCTGGAAAGTACTTGAGTTGGCGGAGAAACTGGCAGCTTATGAAAACATTATTTTGGATGTGTCTCATGTACGAAGGGCATTAGCAATATTAGGAGTAAACAAGACTTCCGGATAAAGGCCTGGGACGGGCAACGAAGGAGATGATTTAAGTTAGTGATTATAAAGAAATGGGGTATTAGTATATAGATGTACAGAGAGTTTATAGCTTGAAGACAGTTCTTCTGTGTATCTTTTTGGATCTGAGATCGATCAAGGCGACACAACTAAAAGAAAGTGTATCTTGAATCTTCTCTAGGCATCAGGCACGATACTCTGTCACATATACCATCAGTTGCTGCACAAACTCTCAGGTACCAAGTGTATAAGTTCAAGGTCCAGAAGTTTCTCTCGTATTGAAAGACTTGAGATATCCAATAGGTCGTTATGCTAATAAGCAATATTTTATCCAATACCCTGGTTAGAACGATCATTTCAACCCCGCATTGCTTCTACACTTTCGTCCTCCGAGTGTATCTATCCTTGTGAGACTTACCGACACCATGAGACTTATCAACACACACACACTAGCTTTTAAGGAGTTATACCGCAGTAATCTCCCCAAATATGCAATTCTATCACATACTTGGGGCCCAGAGGAGGTAACCTTCCAGGACTGGGCTGACCGGGAGACTTTGAAGGAGAAGGCGGGATTCAAGAAGATTGTTGAGATGTGTGAACAGGCCAAAAGCGACGGCTATCTATATGCATGGGTCGATACAAATTGCATCGATAAGTCAAGTTCGGCTGAGCTCACAGAGGCTATCAACTCTATGTTCACTTGGTACAGACAGGCTGATATCTGCTACGCCTATCTATCAGATGTCCCGACTTTCAAGCCGTTGTCCTACGCCAAGGAATTCCGTCAGAGTCGCTGGTTCAAAAGGGGCTGGACTCTTCAGGAACTTCTCGCGCCTGAACAGGTCATTTTTTATGCCGCCGACTGGTCCCGCATTGGGACAAAGGCCACTCTTGTGCGCGACATTGCCGCAGCGTCAGGCATAAGCATCAAGTATCTGTGCCCTGAAAAAACGACCTTGGCCGCCAGTCAGGGTGACTGGGCAGTGGGGCTCGGGACTCTGTGCCATAAGGCATCCGTTGCTGAGAGAATGTCGTGGTTGTCTCGTCGCGAGACAACAAGACTTGAAGATATGGCGTACTGCATGTTGGGAATATTTGGGATCTCCATGCCCCTGTTATATGGCGAAGGGCCCAGGGCGTTTCTACGACTCCAAGAAGAGATCCTCAAATCATCAGATGACCATTCGCTATTCTGTTGGTCATGGACTATCGGTCCAATCCAGAGCAGCCTGCTCTCTCCGCGGCCACATAGCTTTCTGGAAGCTTCCCAATATCAGGTCTATCCGAATATGCGCCCATCGCCTTATACCATGACCAATGCCGGTCTCTCTATCCGTCTCCCTCTCATCGAATGCTGGTCTTCGTACATTGCGATTCTTAACGTTCGGGTTTCAGACACCGACGAAAACGTTGGCGTCGCCATCTCTGCAGACGACAACAGGGGCCTATTTACTCGAGGCTCGTACCCAGATGTCCCCATCCCTCTTTACACTGGTATGGACAGGGATAGTCTGAAATTCACGGACATGTTCATTCCCACACGACATGCTATTCCAGGATGGATAGAGCAGTCACAGCTCGTGGCCAATACTAATTGCAAAGCTGGATCACTGCTGTCTTTTGGCCAAAGATATGAATTTCGCCACATCGAGACGTTTCCTCCGAATCGGTTCCGTGAAGATAATAGCACTCTTGTTATATGCCCAGCTGATGATGATGCAATGCACTCAGATTGGATTGTTCAACCGGACGAGGGATTCATAGGAGCCACAGTAGTCAAATTCTTGATGACAAAAGGGGACGTGGAGTTAATGCTGTTCACTGTCAAGACTACCAACAATGGGTCTTATCTTCTACCGCAGTGGGAATGCTGTAGCCTTGCAGAGTATATTCCAGAGGACGACCACTATGACCCTGACATGGAAAGCCTTGTATCTCGAAACGCTTCAACTTTGGAAAGACTTGTTCGAGACTTGGAGGGATTTCACTATGGAATCCATATGGACCATGCTCTCCCGTCTTTAATATCAGCCGATATAGCAACTAGTGGATTTACGACTACTACCGCGGCAACATTGAAACATATTCATATCAATTTCAGAGGAGGAAAATAAGTAAGAGAAAACTTCCATATAATCCAATTTTATAAAGCCCAATACCGAAGAACTACATTTTACAAATTTCTAATACAATCTTCTAAATCTTTTTTTGTTACATACTTTGGAAATACGTGAAAGACAATTATCGGGTTTGTTCAGGCGGCATCGTACAAAACAAACCTTAAGAGCGAAACAAATCTCCTTTATTCTCAAGCTTTTAAGATATAAGTATAGTATTAATCGAATTATTCTATCAAGACTTGGAAATAATATTACTTCAAAGCTACCTTGAAGACCAACATTATCCAGCTAGAGCTTATCTTATCAGTCTGGATACCAAGCACCTTGCTATATATGATAAGCCGCACACGTTTAAAATATTAACAGGCATAAAGCAAATAACATCTCACCCAACCCAACGCTAATCTAAGACACCATGGCGCAACATGTCTTCACTCACTTTCCATATCAACCACTTGCAGCCGATGCGATACGCTTACTCCATGTGAAGCCTGGCGATCCAGACTTGATCCATATCGAACTCAGTAATGTCAGCTTGGACACAAACCCAGTCTTTTGGGCCCTGTCTTACGTCTGGGGCTCACGAGAAAACCCCTCTGACGTTCTCATCAACGATACCGTATTCAGCGTCACCCAAAATCTCCACTATGCGCTGACAGAATATCGGCGTCAGTTCTCGCGAGATGACGGCAGTTCATTACTATGGGTCGATGCTATCTGCATTAGCCAGAATGATAATGCTGAGAAATCTGTTCAAGTCCCGCGGATGTCGGACATCTATGGTAAATGCGAGCGCGTGTTAGCGTGGCTTGGTCCCGTTGAGTACGAGCAGCAGGGCGATGTTCAATTACTGGCAGATAAGCTGAAACAATTTGCGTCACCGACGGAATCTGATATCCAGGAAGACAATCGCATCAGTACCTTCAGAGAATCAGCCTATTCTAACGAAGCAGCCGCGGCTGAGGTTGAGTCTATTCGCCGGGCGTTGAGGTCGATTGGTCATCGGCCTTGGTTCCGGCGGATCTGGATTCTTCAAGAAGCTGTCTTGGCCAAGCAACAGCCGCTTCTTCTTTGCGGGCAATACGAGTTGGGCTACGAAATATTCTTCAAGACATGGGTTAGGATACTGGATCCATCCTATGATGGACAGCTTTTACACACGTTCATGGCGGAGAACCCTGTTAGGTTCAAGGCTATCGAACTAGTGTATAAGAAGATTCTACAGAAGAGACAACAAGACGAGGTTAAGGACCAGAAAAAGCAGTGTGCGGTCGAAATTCTGGACCTGCTGAATGAGACGACCGAATTGGAAGCCACTGTTCCCCATGATTGCCTGTACGCCCTGTTAGGCCTCTTATCATGCAGTCCTTTACCCAAAGCACTCCAGCCAGACTATTTGAAACCATTCGAGAAGTTGTGTCACGAGTTTGCAATGTTTATACTGGAGCAAACTCAAGACATACGAGTTCTGAACCTCGGCACTTTGGGAAACATGACGGCTGTTCCCTCATGGACACCAGATCTCCGGAATAGTTGGATGGCAAGAGTGAACATCATCCCGTGTCCAGGGAAGTGCTTCAACGTCTCTCCTTGTGGCAAAGTCCTTACAATGCCTACCATAATTCTCGGACGATGTGTCTCTGTCCATGATCCAGCTCACATTGATCCAGCGACGGGGGAAGTGCCACCGTCCACCTTTATGAGCTTTGATGAATCCATCATCAAAGTGGCCGCAGCAATTAGGAGAGTTACTCGCATGGAGGTCATGACTGAGTGGTTTAAGTTTCACCTAGCAGACATATACACGGAGGAGCGACTGGAGCAGAATCCATCCATAGTGCAGAGAGTTATGATGGCATACGTATGCATGGTACACAACCAACCAGTATCATCGCTTGGTTCAAGGTTTGGGACTACAGAACAATTGGAGGGTGCAGATGGAATGGTCAGAGATCCCATTTTGCAGAAAAGCATGGTTGGGAGGAGCGCCTTTGTTCTACAAGATGGAACGGTAGGAAACCTTAATGGAAGTGATACAGTGGCTCAAGTTGGAGATGTGATGTGCGTTTTCCCAGGGCTATCATCTGCATTTCTCATACGGCCTGATGATGAGGGCAAGTGTAAGGTTATCGGCCACGTCTCGACGTGGAATCATATCGGGGCGAGCTTACCCGAAAACCTCCTCGAGGGCTATCGTCATTCATTTCAAGGAGCACACCAGGGACGTGAGACAGAGCATAAGGTCGGCACAGTAAGCTTAGTTTAGTTCAATTAGACCAACGAAATATGCGTGTTCAGTAACAACTATCGGGTATAGACTGTCAAAGCCAGAGACAAAACACCATGCTCAAAGATCAAAATACAAACACTCCCCCCTATGACTCCTCACCCGCATTTCCCTCCTCCATATCCTTCGCCAACTGCTCCTCCAGCTTCTTCTTCCTTTCAAGATTCTTCTCTCTCTTCTTATTCTCAGCCGCCAATCTTCGATTCTCACTCTTCTCACCAACCAACGCTCCAATACTGCCAAGCACCTTAAAAAATCCCTTAAACGCCATCTTAAAATGAGACCATGCCTCTTTGAAGTGTTCCTTTGTCTCAGTGTAGTTGGCTCGTGCCATGGTAGCCTTCTTCTTTGTGCGATAGGCCTTTTCGGCTTTTGATGCTTTGGCGAGGTTCTCGGTGGCGGTACGACGGTTGCTCATTAAGAGAGTCTCGGTGCCGGATCTAGGGCGGGCCTTGGACTTTTTCTTGTCCTCAGAGCCCTCGGCGCCTTCGGCCTCGACATCGTCGGGGGCTTCTTCTGTCTTCTTCGACTTCTTGCCCATTTCGCCGCCGCCGAAAAATGACATAAAATTAGATTAAAGTTGAGTGAGTGGTGGCTGCAATATGCTGCGTGATGTAGAGAATGGCTGATAGTCACGTTGACTGCGTCGAGTGAAAGAGAGCGTGAAGGAGAGTGGATTGCTGGTTGGGATGCTGGATAAAATTGGATATTACTCCAGAGGTTACAAAGGTTTATATCTCAACTGCTGTGTTGGTCCATTACTGCTCGAGTCAGGTACCGATCTATGTTTTAGTCTATGAAACGTTAATATTCATGCCTAGATCTCCTTGTTTCCAAATCTAAGCAAGGGTGCCGTAAAATCCACTTTTGGACAGGGTATTGTGTTCTACACGATATCTTGTGACCTAGCTTAGTTTATTATTTGAACCTCTTTTCCTCATTAATTTCTCCATAATGCTGTACTTTATTTAACTCGGGACAAGAGATTTCATTTAGGGCGTTTCAGTTCGCATAAGCATTCAATTAAACGTGGCGAGAGCGTGGCGGAGTGCATGAGATAGATGCGCACAGACATATGCCATGAGACTTGAGTACTTAGCCGTAAGTCTAAAGCCCGAGCTTTTGGAAACTTATGCGACTATTGGTTTATGTCCTCTATCTTTGTTTGAAATTTTGCTCCAGTGTTTTATCGGCCACGAGATGTCATGGTGGTATGTCACAAGATCGCAGAAAGACATAGATCTCTAACTGGCGAGGAAGTAAGGACACTCCTGGAGCCTATTGTAATCTCCGATAATATATTTGATAGCGGCTAGTAATTTCGGGGCCTGCAAAGCTGATACTTGTGCCGGCCGAGTGATCGGTGTCGTACTGGAAGGGGGGCCTAGGTCAATCAAGTGCACCCGTCAGTATACGGACCTTAATTAACTCGTGATAGAGCGTATCACAGTGGTACGGAAAAGCTTTAATACCGGTCGTTAATAGACATAGCAGTTGTCAAGCTCTCTGAATAAGACAAACATAATACTTAATGCATAACAGTACTTATCAGTTGGAAGAAGCAGGAACATGCAGTGGCGTCTTGTATTTGGTTGTTGATCCTGACTGTCATCTCCTAATTGCTTAAAGACTTGTTCAGACTTCTCTACACTGCTCATATTCCACCCCATCCTAGTTACTAGCTCTCATAATCTCCTTAGCAGCCACTGCCGCAAGACCAATGGTGGTCATAGCAGCTTCCAAAGCTGCCTGTCTTTCTGCACGAAACACCACTTGTCCCAGTTCCAGAGCACGAATACCCCGCATTCTGTAGAGCCGCAAGGAAAGTATCCCTGGCCTGTTTGGCAGAAATGCTAGAGCACACCTGGGTGCAGGTGTAGGTGCATGTGGTGCTGCTGGCACTTGCAGGAGAGCAGGTTTGCTTGCAAGCCTGCACCCCAGCGATGGCGGCGAGGGTGTAAATCACGTAGAGTAGGCTGACCATCTTGACTGATGCTGTGATAGGTCTTGTCAGAGACTTGGAATAAGTTTGAGGAGGTCCAAGGAGATGCTCACAGGAACGGAAGTAGTGTAGTAGGCTTGGAAGGAAAATATTGTCTTGAAGTGACTGTGTTTTGGTTTGTGTCTGCTGTGGACAGTACTAATTGCTCGGGATATCTTCACCTTCTTATACTTTTTAGAGCAGCTTCAATACATGCACATTGCCCAATTCATTGTCACATAAGCTTAGTTCTGGTCTACACTCAAAGTCCAGACCGCGCTACGCCTCTTGTCTACTTCATGAGCTATCCCCCGTCCATTCAAATTATCGACCTCTTACAGTATCCAAAGAACTTTTTCATGAGCTAGCCGGCACTCAAACTGCTATATGGAGTAATTGATCCGTGGTACCTTTCGGACGATATACGATTTTCCATTTTAGTTATGAATTATCGTATCCTTTGTGTTGCATTGCATTTCAGCTCTGATGCACAGACCTTTTTACCTTCCTTTTTGATACCACGGGCGGGAACTTTGCTCGATGATCTTCGGCGGGGAAGACGGCTTTTATGGGTAATTGGTAGAGATTCTAGACGGCTCCAGTCAGGCGATCTTCAGATAGTTCCACCAAGGCGCACTTGCGGAACGGCACTCGCTTTCGCACCGACGATCCGTGATCTTGGCGAGAATCGATTACTCAACAAGTAGTAATTTGGGGAAATGGAGTTCAGGTATATCCGACCATAAGAGCAGGAACTAATGACTAACCAAAGAAATAGTTCTTGAATACCCAAGTCCAATTATGATGGCAGAGGAAAGGAATAATTTGCCACGATGTCTTTTTCATTCAACCAATCATGGATGTTAGTACACAAGCGCTCCGGGGTAGTATTTTGCCGTTCAAATGTGGCGGGGTTGTTTTACTAGCCGACCGTCCGTTGGCGGCTCGGACATACCTATTACCATCTCTCCCGTTTGTACGATAAGGCGCTGTTGACTCCGTTCAGTATAACTTGCGATTCCACTGGGGAACCTTCATGCCGATTCCTCTTCACCTCTGAGATACCGATCTTGACACCCCTGTCAGTCCAATAGAAAGGCGACCCTAGACCAAGCTCGCAGCCCAATTTGGCCGCAGCGACGAGACTCGACGTTGCGTGACAGAGAATTCTGTCCTGGATCTCAACAGGAAGCTGGTGGATTGTTGTTTTCTGGATCTTAGGGCGGGAGGAATGAGCCGTCCAGATAAGCATGTTGATCGCAGTATCAGAAGCGATAGTGCCGTCGAATAGCTTCTCGGGTTTAGTCCATACGAGCTCATCACCTGAGACTCGACAGACAACCACTTGTCGAAGGGTTAGGATGGTGTATGTGACTCCTTCGGGCGTAGAATCAGTAAGTTTTGGCTGGCCTTTACTGTGGTTTCGCACTATCTCAAGCCCTTCCGAGAGATCTTGCGATAGGACAAACCAGGATGATTCCGATCCTGCTCGAACAATTGTAACGTCTGGTGTCTCCCAACGTGGCAGATTCCATAGCAGAACGTATGGTCCCCCTCCCCCACCAGAGACATTTTCGAATCCCATACGTTCGTGTAGCGTGAACTCCATTTTTGAGATCCAAATGACGGCATATGCCAACTTCATGAAAGTGATAGTGTTCATTTCTCGTCGGATAACGTGGCGCCACGTGTAAGAAAAGTCACGAAGAATTTGGCCGAGAAATGCCTGTTCTCTGGGAATGGGATCCAATTTGGGCTCCCAATGGGGCTCTGGTAGAGTCTCATCTTTTGAGGCTGGTTCCTCAGGCGCGCTTATCAGCTCAAAGTCATCGAGGGTGAGCAATCGTTCCCGAACAAGCCCAAGGGGCACCGAGGAGCGACTCTGTTCCTTAATTAGGAGTAAAACGTCCTTTTCAAGGTCAAAGATCCAAAAGCTTTCAAATGCACCGCCTCGACGGTCGCCAAAAGGGTTCACAAAGTCGTACATGTCCTCCCAATCTAATTTTATGCCATCTTCAAGGGTCTTGCAGACAGACTCTATATTGTGTCAGCATATTTCAAGGACGTTGAAGAAAAATAGTGATTTTATTTCATACCGGGGGATTGGTCTGCACTCGCGAGGACGCGAAAGAATAACTCAAGATAAGCCGCATCTCCACGTGACCTTAATGTATAGGCCCGGCGGAGATGTTTACCTGCAGCATGGTGTAAGTTTGCTCGATCCAAGTGTTCTATCGGTACTAACCTCGCGCGATATAGAATAGCACACTTGGAGGCGACATCGTGTTGTGTTGGTTAATTAATGATGGAAGCTGAAAAAAGAAAAGAGTTTTCGATTTTGCAAGCGGCTATTTGACGGTTAGGGTTATGATTGGCTGGTTCGGTAGTGACAAATAGTGCTTGGTGCTTCCAAGGCGTTTATTGAGAACACCATTTGATCATATGAATGACAAAATATCGAGACATTTCACTAAAACTCTCCTTCTGCCTCGGCGCAAAGAGATAGTCCTCGCAGTCCTAGCCATAATCAGTATAAAATTTTATCATTAGTCACCCATGCTGACAATGCATGTCTTGTTGTATTGCATGCAAGGTAGTGGCCACAAATCGAAACCCAGGTACGTTTCCACGCTTAAATCAAAATTGAAATGAAACAGTGAGTCACTTGCCGTGCGGATAGCCAAGTGACTTAAAGCTGACGGTTTTAATTGCCATAATGGATTCTTTGCTACACTCACCTTTCAGCTAGTTAGTACAGGGTATTGTGGATCGCCAAGAGTTGTACGCCCTGACCAATCGGGATTAAGATCTACGCTTACTTGTTAGTGAGTCGTCGATCAAATGAGTCAACTTTCTGACTGCATCTGCAACGACGATAATGGGCCAATTAGACGATCTTGATGATGTAATGCTAAAGATTCAATAGCAACAATGGACTACGTCTTTTGAGATTCTTTTCTATTTAAGATGAACACATCGTGGAGTTTCTCCTTCCACCGCAAGCACAAGCCCTAACACTGCTTCAGCCTCCCCCCCTCCAGTGTTCTCAGAGCTCCCTACAATTACCTGATATTTCACGACTCTTTGCAACCCCTCATTCAGCCCTACAGCACACCATCTTCTGACCACCACCCACCCATCATGGTTCAATCAAAACCCGCATTCGACAAAGAATTCGCTCAAGCCCTCTGTGATCTTGAAGTCCCTAAGCATCTCAAATTCTCTCCTGATGGACAGAAAGTGTTATACTCGACCAGTCTCATCGCCGGCCATAAGAAAGGGAAAAATGGCGTCTCGACACTTTGGCTAGCTTCTACCACAGAAGCTGGCTCATCCCGTCAATTGACATCTGGTCTTTTTGAAGACACTAATCCGCAATGGCATCCTAACGGAAATCAAGTTGCGTTTTTGTCGGATCGAGGAAAGGCGGGTGAAAGCTCTGCTATTTACCTCATGCGCTTGGACGGTGGAGATCCAATTTCTATCACCGACAAGGATAACGCTGAGGATATTGAGTGGTTTATCTTTTCTCCTGATGGCAAGACAATTGCATATGTTTCGCCTGATGAAAAGACCGAGGAGATGAAGGAGAAAGAAGAGAAGGAAGAGCCTGATCCTGATGTCTGGGGTGAGAAATGGGAGTATGCTCGCCTTCGCCTCGTTGACGTGGAATCTCACGAGACGAAGGTTCTTGTTGGAGGTGATAAACACATTGGTGAAATCACTTGGAGTCCTGATGGTAAGTCGATCGCATTTCTCAGCGCTGAGAATCCTCATATCGAAGAGCCTAATTTGACTGGTACCACTATCTCCACCGTTAACGTTGAGACTGGGGACGTCAAGGTTCTTTGCAAAGTCATGAACGAGCTGTATGATTTGAATTGGGCATCCGATGGTCAAATTTATTTCATCACTGGTACACCTGACAACATAGATTCCGGAGGAAGTGCTGTTTACAAGACTGATCCCTCTGCCGACACTCAAGGTTTCGTCAAGGTGGCATACGGAGTTGAGGACGATGCCAGTGAGATTCTTCTTCGAGGTGGTAAGGTGCTTGTGACCCGAGCTGTTAGGCTTGTTGATGTCATTTGTGAGCTTGAGGGTGAAGATGTCTTCGATGAGCACAGAGAACTTTGGGTTTATGATGTTTTCATGCCAGAGACTGGCAACCCCGTTCTTGCGGCGAGCTTGTCAGATGCCGGCACTCCTTACGATGTTTTCATTATTGAGAAGGGGAAGGAAAACATCAAGCTCTCTAACCATGGAAAGCCCGTTGCGGACAAATCCTTTGGCTCATGCACTGTTCTCACATGCCAATCCGCAGACGGCGAAGTTGAACTTGATAGTCTCTACTTCGCCCCCAAGTCCAAACTTGGCCCCGACAACAAACCAACCGAACCGCTCCCGACTTTCGTTATAATCCACGGTGGACCAAACAGTCGCGACACCAATAGCTTCGACACCACTCCTCACAACTGGGCTCCGTACATCCTAAACAAAGGCTACGGCGTGCTTCTTCCCCAGTATCGTGGAGGTGCCGGCCGTGGTGAGAAGTTCGCCATGTGGAGTATCGGCGGCCAGGGAAAATACGACTACGCTGATGTTATCTCTATCACTGATAACGCTATCAAACAAGGCTTCGCTGATTCCAAGAAGCTGATTGTTGGTGGCTGGAGTCAGGGTGGCCTTCTTACCTACCTCTGCAGCGTGCGAAATGGTCTCCATGGACTGGGTTGGCGCTTCAATGCTGCTATTGCGGGAGCTGGTGTCACTGACATTGAAAGCCTCGCTCTCACAGCTGATCTTGGATCAACTTATGAGGTCGAGCTAGGCGGTGGGGAGACCATCTGGACACTCAACCGCGATGATACACGAAATCGCCAGGGCAGTGCATTGTGGGAAGTTGCCAGCGCGGTCAAACACGCTAAAGAGAAGGGAGAGCCTGTGATTCCCCCTGTCTTGATCCTTCATGGAAAGGATGACGAGCGATGCCCGTTCTCTCAGGCAGAAGGATTTCGTCGTGCATTGAGACATCATGGCTTGCCTTGTGAGTTCGTGGCGTATCCTGGCCAGGAACATGGAATTGAAGAGCAGAGGTTCTGGTTCGATATGTTTGAGAGGATTGGGAGGTGGTGTGATACGTATATTGGAGAAGGGGAGACAAAGCTGGCTATGAGATGACACTTCGCCGTTAGGCTCCAGCACAGCGGAAGGAGAGATAAAAGGTAGACTTTCAACAAGCCTAAGTTTCTAGTAATTAGTCCCGACCAGTGTTGCAAATGTATTTAGCTATCTTGAAGGTTTGCTTTTATGAAGATACGTGTCATAAAGGCTTCTCTTTTTCCTTTATCTGAGGCTCAGTGCAGGAACAGAAAGGTTATGCCATTTGCCTTGAAAAAAGAAGCTATATTCTATTCTAGTTCATTTTACTACAAACCGAAAGTCTTTACGGCGAGTTCTTTACCTTCAAACTTCCACTTTCGCCTCTTTAGCCCTCCGCTCCTCACGCTCGCTAAATCGATCCCCAAACAAGTCAAAGTGAGGTCTCATGACAATGGTATACTTGACAAGCTCTTCCATGCAATCAACGAGGCGATCGCGGTTTCCGCTGGCAAGCATACGACTTCCCACATCCTCAGATGTGAATTGCGTATACGCCTTTGGCACAGAGCTCTGGTTGGGAATGACAAACATGCGCATCCACCGCCCTAGTATCCGAAGCGAGTTGACAGCGTTGAAAGACTGTGATCCTCCACTGACTTGCGCAACGGCCAACGTTCTTCCTTGAGTAGGACGCACTGAGCCAGTAGATAATGGGATCCAGTCTATCTGCTGCTTGAAGATGCCCGTCTGTGAGGCTGGTTAGGTTTGTATTTCTGAGCACAAGTGAGGGGTCTTACCAAGTTGCCATGTTGCTCGGGACTAACCCATACATGCCCATCGCTCCACTTGCTGAGTTCACGAAGTTCTTGGACTTTGGGATGGTTGTGTTGGACGTCGTCCTTCTGAGGCAGACCAGCAGGATCGAATACTCGGACATCACAGCCAAGGCGGAATAGGATCCGTGCAGCTTCGTAGGCCAGCAGTCGGGAAAATGATCTGGGAATCATAAGTAAGACTGATAACATCCCAGCTAACACAGTTGGAAATGACAACAGCTGTGTTCATGCATAGTACTCACCGACTTCTAAGACTACCGTAGAGAATCAGAATGCGAAGGCGATCAAGCCCTTTATCCAAAATCTCAGACTGCACCATCTTGATCGTCGTGCTCAGCTCTACTTCCGATATCCAGTCATCCTTGGAAAGTCCGCCGTTAAAAAGGAAAGGGCGATATTTTTCTCGAATACTAACGTCGTCTCCGCCCACATCAATGGCTAAGGACTGATAACTGTAGGCGGGATCGACAGTCAGATTAATTGTTGCCCTTCCAGCATGGGAATTGTTCAAATCTCCGTGCCCATTCATCTTGAGGCCGAGGGGTGTTGCTGGAACGCTATATTGACGTTGGAGAAATACGTGAAAAGGCACGATCGTGTGGAAATTGTTTGTCAAAGCTCGAACTCGTAGATTGTGGCAAATAATATTCATTTTTTTACACGGGAAGACGTGCAGTGGAAGCCCACAGAAAGAGTTGTGGTTTTTATGTAGTGCTGATAGATGGACCCACCTACTGCCGGCCGTGGCAAGCAGTCTAACCTCTTGCCAAGTCGAATTTTACTTGGCTTCTCGCGGCAAGCAATATTAATCCCTTCTTCAACTATGTCTAACACTGCCTGGCGTCTCATGGCTGGCGAGGAGGGTCCGTGGTGGCATTATTAGTCTTCAATTGCCAAACGCAATACCTAACCTCAATCCAGGACCGTGTCATACCCAGACTGTGATTGGCCGCAGCTAAGACTTGGGCTTTCCACTGTAACAGGGACCCTGTCATAGCTGAGAGGCGATTGGTCAATCGTCTTTGGAATAAAGCAAAATTTAAATAGTACGCAGGGGTTGTGAAAGGTCGCCAGCAATAACCCCAAGTTAACTTAGCTATTGCCCTAACGGTCAACGGTCAACAAGCCCTGGCATCCAAAGATGGCCCGCGGCGGCCGTGGCAAGCAATCTCACCTTTTGCCAAGTCGAATATTTATTTACTTGGCTTCTCGCGGCAAACATTATTAATCCCTTCTGAACAGACTACACCCATGTCTAATACTGCCTGGCGTTCCATGGCTGCTATTAGAGACTCACGTTGACATCTTTGAGCCATCCAAAACTCACCCTGTGTCCTGAATCTTGTCCAAATAGCTCCTCAGCACCTGTAAGACTTTCTCATACGGAAGCGCCGATAGTGACAGAACGAGACCCAAGAGGGGTAATGAAACCGCAAAGTAAACCCAGAAATGTTCATTACCCGGGAGGAATCCTTCAGACATGCTAAACAAGCTTGCAACCCAGGCTAGCGGAATGAATATCAGCGCTATGTATGTTAATCGCCTAACGCTGACAGCCTCTAGTATAGAACGACGTGAATCGAGAAGCTGGACCATGGATGTAGCAACGGTGACCATCTGTTCAAGAGATTGACCGTATTCTTGCAGTTGTCGTCTCAAATAGTCAATATCCTTCTGAATCAGTATCCACGATTCTTTATCATTCTCATGCTTTTCCCAATAATTGATATATTGAAAAAGGAGGGCCAGCTTGTGTCGACTTTGCTTACAGCGACGGCGCCAGCGTTGGAGATCGATGATATCATCATCATGCAGTCGGGCTGGCATGTCTCGGAGCGAATACTCATAGTACTTCGAAAAGCGGCTTGTTAGGTGGATATATAAATTCCACTCCGAAAGCACAACTCGCATGGGATAGTAGCTTATGCTTAGTATGCTAGGAGAGCAATGCGACTGTTCCGAGCAGAAATAGTGGACGAGGCTGTCAAGTATGGATGCCTTGTCCCATGCCTGATTAGCCTGACCACTTGAAAAGTCCGAGAAGGGTTGCGCAGGCTGGAAGTCTTCGAATCCTGAATACATAGCCTTGGCCGGATACGTACGTTGCTGTTTGGTTCCAGATTCCTCAAGTACGTAGTCGATAGGGCGATCAACAAGGAAAAGTCCTGCTTGAGTCAGACAATATCTTATAGGGATGCCACGGTTCGCCTTACCGATATGTGAACTTCTAATTCTCTTGAAAAGTATAGAGCAGTTCGCACGAGCTAGAGCTAGTTGCCTACCTGACAACGGAACTAGACGACGAACATTGCGGGGGGCATTTGAGTTGGTGTGCAGCACATAATCGCTGTCCCTGAATGTTTCAGAGCTACCTAAGTCTAGTATCCTTTGGTAGTGAAGGTGCAAGTAGGGCTTCTCTGAGATCAAGGACGGCAAGATTGCGAGTGACGGCGGTGGTGGCTGCTTCTCTAAATCTCGGAAGTCCGTGGTAATATAGTCGGCAAAGAACAGAGGATCGATGTCTAGCGACTTGCCTATTTGGTTGATGATATTGGGGGTTATATTCTCAACGAATACAAGTCGAGTCACGTTCGGTGGAATAGAAGTTGTCAATTCCACGCATTCTTCCGCTTTTGCCGATATAGGTCTGACGGGCACTTGTTTGACTTGATTTTGTGGAAGATCGATGAAGATGATTCGACTTGTGCTATTCGTTGCCTTCTTGAGGTACTGGGATAATCCCCATATGCATGGGTTGCTCTGGGCCTGGTGCACTACGAAATCGGTGTATGATGGAATAGCCATTTTAGTTCTTTACAGAAGTAAACGGAGTGAAGTTGTTAATCAATATATTGTTAATTAATATGAAAGAGCTGAGCCAAGGATTGGTGCCTAAAACTTCGTAGCCCCATTGTCAACAAATCACATCTGGCTGGCGGCTTGCCCTGCACATATTATTGGTAGCCTTGTTTGTGATAAGCGCCAGTATGCACTCGCACGCGCCCAAAACCAGGCTGTGAAGAATGAAAATGTAATCTGTGCGGGGTTTGAAAATCACAATCTGACATTCTCATCGTCGTTTTCTGGTCCCGACTATCATCACGGGTCAATTCGCGGCGTTGCAGACATCGAGTCCTCCTACTACACTATCTCTCTTTGCCTTCAACTATTCTCTTAAGCGCACTTGTATCTATTATTATCAATACCAAGTACTTTCATCTTTATCGTCAGCCCGGCTGCCGATATGAATCAATCATCAGGCCTGCGGACTGCGCACGAGATCTCACTGGCGACATACATACAACGCTTGATTAATGATGCCCCAAACGACCAGGATGTAAAGACATCATTCGTGGAATACTTCTGGGGCAGTGTTGAGCAATATTATGATGAGATGCGATTGAGGTTACTGGAGTATTGCAAGGCTGAGATCAAGGTCCCGGTGACTTTTGAAAGCCGAGTCAAATCGCAGCGCTCCATTCGAAAGTCCATTGAGCGACGCGAAAAAGCGGGAGAGCTTTACGATAATCTCGGAGAGATAATCAGAGACGTTCATGATCTTATGGGCATCAGAATTATCGTGGACTTCACGCCTCACCTCGAGGATGTTAACAAATGGGTCGAGAGAACTTTCAGACAGGACAAGAAGCCAAATGTCTTCAGTGCCGAGCGAGAATCTGGACATCAATGGACTGCATGGTTCGGTGCTTATCAGTGCTGGAATCATCATATTTCAATCATACCTGGGGGTTCAAGCGACCTTGAACCATACAGAGAAGTCATGTTTGAAATCCAGATCACATGCCTTTCTGAACGTCTCTACAACAAATTAGCCCATCCACTGCTCTACAAAGGCGCACCAGGAAGCATATCCAGAAAGGATGAAATGGTCATTGATATGGCTCACTCTATGTCCTTGTGCTATTCTATGTGTCTTCTTTACTTCCAGGATGAGCTGCAAGACCCTGAACTGATAAATGCTATGAAGCAAGCGGCGTCATCTTCATCACCTAAGATCAATAATGGGAAAGACGGTTCGAGCCACTTGATCGAGCTCATGTCTCAGAACAAAACTTTTTCGCCAAAGATACCTCTTTCCTTTCTCAAAGATGGCTCTTTGCAAAAGAAGATCAACAGACAAGACCTTGTGTCTTTACTTGATTTTCCGCATGATGAGCTTGCGTCGAAGGATATGATTTGGGCTCAGATGAGAAACATCGTGGAGTAAGTCTAACTCAATCAATTCCTCTACAGTCTACTAAACCACTATACTCAGAGAAGCTATTCACAATGCGAACAAACCACAGATATTCCTTCCGGAGGTTCCGACCGCGCGTTTTGACAACAAAGAGATTCAAGAAAGCCCCAGGTGCCATGAAGGCACAAGGATCAGCATCCTCCGTGACATCGAATCTTGGATCAATGACACCAAGACTTCAGAAACCATGCTTTGGCTGTTTGGTCCTGCTGGGACCGGTAAATCAACTATCGCCTGTACTGTTGCAAGCCAATACGAAAGTGAAGATATGTTGGCCGCAAGCTACTTCTTCCGACGTGGAAGCGAGGATAGCGATCGAAACGGCACAGCTCGACTGTTCCCAACCATAGCTAATCAGCTTGCTGTGTACATTCCGAGGTTTCGGGTCCTGCTTGCTCACTCTCTTAAGCAATCGCATTGCAAACCTGAGGAGACAAAAGACAGGGGTCTCGAGAAACAGTTTGATATGCTCATCCAGAAACCACTTTCTGGACTCCATATGAAGGGGAACAAGCGGAATGTCATCGTTATTGATGCCCTCGACGAGTGTAATGAGATTGGAAACATCAGGCATGTTGTCGAGCTATTCTCGTCATTGAGAGGGCCTGCGCAATCTTGGCTGCGTGTCGTTTTCACGAGTCGGGAGGCAATCCCGATACGGATTACGTTTCAAACCCTTCACTACATATCTTTGCCATTGCAAGGAGGTTCAGTAGAAGAGACAGAGCGAGATATTGAAAAGTATCTTGAGACTAATTTGGCGAGGATTAAGACTGAGAAAAGCATCGAGGGGGAATGGCCACAACGATGTGATCTTGAAGCCCTTGTTCGTCGAGCCACGAGCCCTTCGCCACTTTTCATTTACGCTGCAACATTTTTGAGGTACATTCACAATGAGCAAGGCACCAAAGATACAATCAGACTGTTCCAGAGATGGATGAGGCAGTGTGACCAAAAGATGTCACAGCTTGGCGCTCTATATCGGCCGATTTTGGAAGATGCACTGCCCAGCCATCATGGAAACAACGACGACGATGATGATTGTGACGATGACGGTGAGAGTGATTTGATGAAGTTCCTGGCAGCAATTGCCTGCGCTGTGACACCCCTTTCCACCAAAGCATGGAGCGCATTCCTCTCCATCTCCCTGAATTCCATCAAACATTGGCTGGGAAACCTTCACCCAGTGCTTCACCAACCAGGGGACCATGATGAATCTATCAAGATAATTCACGATTCCTTCCGTGACTACCTACTGAGCAAAAAGGGACCCGGCGAAAGCCGATTCAGACAAGACTTTTTTGGGAGTCACTTCAAGTTGGCGGAGGAGTGCGTAAAGCGGCTGAGTCAAACAAACAGCCCATTCGCTCCTCTTAGCCTCATCCAAGATGTCCATAAACCTCAAGATCTTGGGATGGAGCAACATGACAGAGCTGTGTTTAATTTGCGTACCTGCATTAATGATGATCTCAAATATGCCTGTCGCCACTGGTGTCAACATTGGTTAGAAAGCACGAAGTTTGACAATGCCGTTTGTGGCAAGATGGAAAGCTTCATAAGACAACACATAATCTCTTGGGTAGAGATCTTGGCCATCATGTATGAATATAAGGAAGCCTTATATGCCATTTACCGGCTTCGCAAAAAGGTTATGGTATGTTCAAACCAGCGACTTTCATTACATGGAGGCTCATATTGGCCAAATGCAGGAGTTCAACGGTCAACGAAGCAGCCCCCTGTCGGACGTATTAACCGATGTACAAACGTTCCTTGTCGGACAAGAGGACATTTTGGCGGAATATCCCTTGCAGACATGTCTGTCAGCGCTAGCTTTCTGGCCATCGAACAGTCAGATAAAGCCGGCTCCTTTCGCAACCCAACTCCACTTCATCCGCAATAGCATGGGCGAACCATCTCAATGGCTCCCTCAGTTAAAGCAAGTCATCCATGGACACCGTGACAACTCCTGTTTTGCCGTCTCAGTGCATGACCAGATATTGCTCCAACATAACTATCATGGACTAGAACTATGGGATGCAAGAGAGGGCGTGTGCTTAAGAAAGTACACATTACTTGAAGGAGAGATCATAGACGTGGCATTTTGCCAAGATGGTAAAAGCTTCGTATCAATTTGTTCGCAGGGACAAATCGTTGTGTGGGATACGGAAACAGGATGCCGTCGATCACAATCCAAATTTGAAGGATTGATTGTCAAAGTCGCTATTTCAGCAGTCCAGTCATTGCTTGTGGTGGTATCTGAGGCTTCTTCACAAGACGGGTTAGCCCGCTTGGGACTTTGGGATTTTGAAGGCGAAAAAGACCTCGGTGAGTTGAATTGCGGTAGGCGTCGTATATACGATTTCGCAGATATTGTCCTATCGCCGGACGGCACAAAGGTCGCAGTACACATGTGGAGCGACAAAGTCTTTGTGTGGGATACTATAACAAAAGTCTGTTATAGATCGCTTGACTTGCGTTTCGAATTTTCCGGACCCTGCATTTGTTTCTCTGCCTGTGGTGAGTGGCTCGTTGCCGCCACTAATCGGAACTCCTTAACATGGTGGAAGTTTAAAAGCGATATTTGCCAAACAGTGTCTCTTCCTTCAGGTTACATTGGCAAGGCAATCAAGGCGATCAGCTTCCTTCCGAGAACCAATGACTTCTTGGTCATGGATTGGAGGTCGGTGACTATTTGGGATGTCTCAAGCCTACATAGAACCGTGTATAGCACAACCAACTCTGGCAGCAAGACTTTTCATAGGCCTGGTCAGATCAAAGCAATTGCTTTATCATCCAACAATCGCACAGTCGCAACATCCTCCGACAATCATACTTTACTGCTGTGGGATCTTCAATCTAAGAAGGGAAGTCTTGACCTGTCAAAGAGGGGAGATTTAGCAGCCGAGACCATGACCTTTTCACCCGATGGAAAGTTCCTAGCCGTCCTCAGTGGCAACCGATTTGAAGTGTGGAGGATTGATATCGATTCTAAACCAATATTAAAACTTGACTCACTTCTACCAGATTTCAGTCAAGTGGATGATCATAGTGTTTCAATTTCCGGAGGCGGAACTTTCTCAAAAATCTTGATCCAACCACTTACACCGGGTGAGGGCATGAGTCTCACACTAAGCGGAGACGGCACAGAGTGGAATATGGAGACAGAAATAAGATTATGGCGAGAGGGTAGATGGGCCCTGGCGGAGAGGTCAATCTCTTGTTCGCGTGAATGGATAAGCTATACAGACTGTGAAGGCTTTACTCGGGATTTCTTTCACATTCCATACAGGCACCTCAACCAACAGCTTGCTTGCAACGGAAACATGGTTGTGATGGGAAACTTCGACGGCGAGCTTGCAATGCTCGATTTTGATCTCGAATTGTTGGAGCAGTACTCTCAAGACCTGTCCAATCTTGAACAGTTGAAGGATCGTTCCCCATACATATCTGATCTTGAAGATTCAGTAGAGTACTCTCAAGTGAAGCTCAATGTGGAGGATTCATACAGTATACTTCGATTTCTACAGTCAGAGAATTGATACAAACCATACTCGGAGAGGTTAGTTCGTTTGATATATCTAGTATGTTTGACGCATAAGGGTATTCGACCAATGATTAGCGACAACGAGATCCTTATATAAGCCTTTTTCTTAATTACTTGCGCTTCTACTGATCTGCTTGCAGTGTAAAACATTGTAACCTTTTGTAGCCTAAAGTTCCACGTCGTATATTTCGCCGCATCACGTAATATAGCGTAGGCGCTGGCCCAGAGATCCTCATGTGAGCTCACTGGACCGAAAGTGGATTATATCTTTAGTCGAATTCCTTATCATCCTGTAGACTAAGTTTCAATAAGCCTTAGCTTCGAGAAATGGATCTAGACTACTTTTCCAAACATATTTCGTGATATTGAAGGTTTTCTTCTGTAAAGACAAGTCACATGCCAGCCAATGAGATGATTCTCCATTTGCCCTTGCGATGGCGCAATTGCGGGTTTCCAGCCGATCCAGCCGAGAGCGGTGCCGAGTGGGCCAAGCTTTCCAGCCGATCCAACCGACACCCAGCATCATAAAGCACCAAACTTATAAGGTCATCCAAGTCCCCGATACAAGAAGAGTATGACCATAAAATTATTTCCCTCAATCCCACTTGAACTTTACAAGTCTCAAAACTTTATCTATCATGGCCCCGGGTCTAATCGACGTCAACACCTCGGGACTTGAGTCAACAAAAGTTGACAAAACCATCTTCCCCGATGGCTACAAGACCTCTGGGCAGCACGAGCCTCTCTACTCTGCTATCCAACCGTTTGAAAAGTTCCCCAAAGAGATCATAGGACCAACAGTCTGGAAGCCGCAAGACTACAGAGAGAACCCTGAGAAGTGGACGCATTCTTTCACTGAACAGGAGGTTGCCGAGATTGAGGCTGCGGCAGACAAATTCATTGAATCCGGAGTGCCCTTGACTGGCATTTCGAAAGTTAGTACTCTTGTGTAACATGAATATGTCTGATGTTAACGGTTCCAGGATCTCTTCAGGTTACCTATGCTGGCTACCTACATGCAAGAACTCCGGAAGAAGCTGGTTGATGGTCAAGGTTTCTGGCTGTTCAAGAACTTACCCGTCCAGAAATGGGGCCTGCAAAAATCCGCCACTGCTTACATGGGTCTTGGAACCCATTTGGGTTACTTTGTCAGCCAAAACGGTCGCGGTCATGTTCTAGGCCATGTCAAAGATCTCGGTGAAGATCCCACTCGGACGGACAAGGTTCGCATCTACCGAACCAATGCCCGGCAATTCTTTCACACCGATTCAGGGGATATAGTTGGCCTACTCTGCATAGCCAAGTCTATGGAGGGAGGCGAGTCAGACATATGTTCTCAGCATCACGTTTTCAACTGCCTGCAGCGCGAGTACCCCGATGTGGCCAAGTTGTTCTGCGAGCCCATATGGTATGCGGATCGCAAGGGCGAGGTATCGGAGGGCCAAAAGCCCTGGATGCGTACTGCTGTCTTCTATCTTGAAAACGACCCCGAAGGAAACCCACGTGTGTACGGCAAGTTCGACCCTAACAACGTCACATCGCTGGGGCGCTTCAACACAGGCCAGGATGCCCTGATTCCTCCACTCTCAGAAGCTCAACTGCATGCCATCAAGGTGCTCGAGGATACCTGTAAGCGAGAAGCACTGCACATGATCCTTGATCCTGGCGACATCCAGTTCTTAAGCAACCAACATGTGTTCCACGCCCGTACAGCCTACAAGGATTATGAGCCAGGAGCCAAAGATGAGAATGGGAAGCCGAGGCCACAAAGGCATCTAATGAGACTCTGGTTGTCTGTGCCTTTAGATGAGGGTGGTTGGAAGTTGCCATTTCCCGATCTGCACGAAAAGAAGCGTGGTGGTATTCAGGTGGATGACACACCACCCAAATGTCCTCTCGATGCCGAATAAGATTCTTTGCCAAAGGAACGACTCCGGGATTGGATGATACTCGAGTGAGCAGAATTTGTCGGGTATGCGCTATGTATACAAATGGTTTGGTGCTTCACACACTTGTATCTACGTGTTATCAAATATTTGAGTTTAGCCAAGTGTAGTTCAAGCATATTCTCCCATCTGTGACATGCCTATCCATGACATTGGTCCATCACCATCCGGTCCAGATTCAAGTAGCATTTCCGCAATTTGCCAGTCCCGTGCTACATCAGGTAAGAAGAACATGTCCAGGTTGTGACCAAATCCTTCGATGCCGATAACTCCGTTAACCTGTGGTGGCTGCTCCATAACTGGCAGCACATCTGTGGTGGCCGATGACCGTTTATGTACGGGTACCACAGGGACATGCCCCTCAGGGATCTCTTTGCGGGCCATTCTGAAGATCGAAAGAGGATGAAGGTCAGAATCTGCTGCGCGCTGGGGTTCCATTTCTGACTCCCTATTGGGAAACGCCAGGTATGGATCATCTAGAATAACATTTGGTAGAGGTAGGATGTTATTGGAGTTTACACCTAACTTCTGCAGCATGCTTTCAGCACCTCGAAACTGTCGCGGCAAGAATTAGCCCACGTTATAGAGACGGAATTTCCACTGACCAGACTTTCGGCGATAGTATTGGTAGCACACATCGTCTTCAAGGCCTTCAAATTGCTCTGCAAGTATGGTATCGTGCTGAGCACAAGATCTCGTTTGTTGATGCCAAGAGGATCAGTCACTTGAGTCAAATAGAAGAGCATCACGCGATTACTCTCGTACGCAATAGTAGGAAACCACGTATCTGCAACCATTCGAGGGCCGTGCTGTTCTGCTTCTGCAATTATTGCGGCTAGAGTCCGTGCTTCCTTGAAGAGTGCGTACTGCAAGTGTCTCTGAAAGCCATGTCTTTCTGGAGAAAAGTCGAAAGGCGACCTAAGCTTGAATAGTTCCGGGGTTCCTATGCGATAAAAGTCCAGCATGGTTTGATGATAGGTGCAGTGGAAAAGGCAAAGTGCTCCGAGCTGTGACGACTCCTTGCGTATGTAGATATTGGAGGTCTTAAACTGAAGGCTGGGTGGGAGAGATGCATGCCACATCTGTAGTTCTTGGTCTAGTTGGGCGAACTCTGAATCAGGAAGCCACGGCAACTTGGCAGTATCTAGATGTTTGATATACCACAGGACCCGCCTTCTGATTTCAAGCTGTTGAATGAGGTAGGCTAGTATTCCCATGTTGCTGTCAATATCCACCGGTAGGTTATCACAGGGAACAAAGTCCAAAAGCGAGTCGTCAAGTGTTCTAGTAATACAGGGCCGCTCATGAAGGAAGTTCCGCTCATTGCATGGCAACTGAATTTTGATGTCCTTCTCAAAGATCAACGTCAACTGCTCAACCCCGTTGCTGCAGAGGACATCAGTGACATAACAGCTCCACATCAGCCGTCGTCTAGATTCACGAGCTGTGGCAGAAAGGGCATTTGGGGTTTGGTCGAAAAGATCAGAAGAGTACTCTAGGTTGAGTTGCAGAGCTTGAGTCATCCGAGCCATCAAGGCACTGAAAACAAAAGCCTGAGTAAAGTTGGCCATGCGAAGAGCGTAGTCGTAGAGTAATTGAGCGGTCTGAGAGAGTGAGTCAGGTTTGGGATAGAAGGCCAGATAACTTACCATCAAGCCATTAATAGAAATGTGATTTGTATTCCCAAGAAGTAAACGCTCTGCCTTGCGGGCCCATTTAAATCCAGCATTTAAAATAAAGGTTGTGGGAAGTTGGTGAATAGAATTGCTGTAGTCAAGGGCAAAAAACCTGTTTCTCGTTTGAGCCCTTTGTCATGATTGTATCGAAGGGGTTGGACTGAACACCTACTGGGCCCCCAATGTGCATACGATGTGTAACAAAGCGTCAGCTTGCCTCTCAGCATCGGTCTTTTCGTTCAGCTCTTGCATAAACGTTGGTTTGTGAATGAAAGAGAAACATCGAAGTGGATGGATATTATGGAAGTAGTGTTCAATCAGAATCTTGACTTGCTTCATATCTGGCAGGCTGGGGCAGTTCAACCTTGAAATTGTTAGCCTTGCACTATTACCTGGATGGAATTCCTACTGCTTACCATTCCAATGGCTCAATAACTTGATCGGTCGAGCATGGTGACTTGGATGTTGGATCACCAGAATTGTACCCTCGACCAACGGCTTCAAGGGGTTCTGTTGCTGGACGGTCATGAGCGGTATCTTGATACGAACAATGAAGCTTTTTCTGACGACATCTCTCGCAAGAAGGTTGCCCGGCAGTACTACCAAAACATTTGCATCTTGCTACTCGACAGCCATGACATGACCTGAGATTTCTCTTCCCAGTTGTGGATCTCAGTGTTCGATCAGGGCCACTATAAGTGCACTCCAGACGCAGGCTTTTGCAATTACTACAGGTGTCCCGTCCTTCATCGCATTTAACCTACGTTGGTTTAGTCATTGAAATTGGCCCAGCCAGAGCGATGTCCTACTTTGCGTGCCCGACAAGTAATACAGCCTAACCAATGTTCTTGTCAGCCCTGGATCTCATGCTTACGGTGACCATTAATTCAAACGTGGTTATTTTACCATTTCGAGAGCGCTTCTTTTTGGACAGTTGAACCTCGCTAGACATGTTGGATATATGCTGCTATTAGCAGATAGGACGGACAACTCAACCATGACCGAGGTGCGTGACAATCTCCGCAAACTTAGCTTACATAACAAATTACGTCATCTGAAGTCACGATCACTACAATATGTCGGTTATCTTAATACCCTCTAATTGCAGCCACGAATTATCTATGCTGAATTCTGGGACTACTATTAGGGTATAGAGCCCTTTTTGCGAAGTCTGTCCTCAGATTTTTGACGTCCCCCTTTTGCCGTTCTATTTTGGCCATGGGCCTAGCAGACATGTTGTATTATTCGCCTGGTGTATTAATACACACACGGATTCAAAGCCAAGTGATGTTATTGCCGAAGAAGCCTTCTGATCGATCTTGTGGGGCACAGTCCGTGTACGAGATAGTTCGGCATTTAATGAGCTGGACGTACCCATGAACCGGAAGGCTATATCCTCTTCCTTATAACCACACGGATGTCTTCAACGACCCTGCAGACTATCCCACAGTATCTGAAGCACTTGGTCTAAGTTTCAGCCAGCTTATCTTCGTAGATGAGCATCGTATCAGTAGGACTATTCTATCCAAAGTCCCGTCAAAAGAACAATAGTCTTCAAGTTTTTGACATTCCCATCAGTCGTATCAAGTTGAGCGACTATGGGCTTGATGTTCTTCATTCAGATTCGATGTTCGCAAGACATGTGAGGTGGATGCGCCAATAAAAGCTACCAAATGGCTCGCCAAGGCCTTTTTACGAGCGTTCTCCGCATCCTCCTACAATGCTTTGTGTATGGACCTTTCATATTCCAAAGTCCCGCGTCGTATCTTGCGGCTCATCACGTTGTGCAGGGTAAGCTTACACTCAAAAGATCCTCATGTGAGGCCACGGGACGGAAAGTGGATATATCTTTAGTGGGATTCCTCATCATCTTGTCAGCAAGACCCCTGTTCTAACCCCACCATCAACAGCGTAAAGATCAGTAATTGGTCTCTGCATGAAATGAACGTATGCAAAGCGTGAGATTAGCATTTCAGCTCCTGCAGAGTGCGTCTCAGGCTTTCAGCCCTAAGGACATATCGTATCCCATCTCCACCATGCACGTCATCTTCAGACAAAAAGGGCTATTTATACGGCTTCTTTAGCCCCCAAAAGTTCTAGTTCCTGACTATTTCTCTTGTCGGGTCCTCCCGCTTCATAGAACTTCTTTTCTTTCCATTCATTACTATCTTATCATGGCTACTGCTAGTGGACTTGACGCCAAGGCTGTCGCCTTCGGCGCTAATGTCGACGAAGAAGTCGCCCGCATTTGGAAAGAAGTCGAAGCTCGCGTCGTGCAGATGGCGGGCGGAGATCCTTCAAAGATCAAGAAGAACCTGGATATGAACGACGTGCTGGGGTACCTAGATCAGGCCCAGTCCAAGGACAAAAAGTCGGCTGAGAAATACGGTACTGTCAAGAACATCTTCAATCGTACCTTGCAGTGCATTCAGACCGTTGGAGGTATCGTAGCTGATGGAGCATCTTACGTACGGAATTGTTATATACCTCGTACCGAAAATCACCTTACTAACTATCGTAGGTCTTTGCTCCAGCAGGCCAATGCTACAATGCTCTCACATTCGTCATCCAGGCCTGGCAAGGCTATGAGGGAATTTTCGAGAGTCTTGCTGGACTGCTTGAAAAGTGCATCGAGTTCCTTGACCGACTCACCTATTACGCCGCGTCTGGAATGGACTCGAAGCTTACCAAGGTGGCATGCCAGCACCTCCAGATCTTTGTCGAGATCTGTGACCATACCCTAAGACTCCGCTCAAAGCGTAGCAAATTTGCTGCATTCATGAAGCAAATGTTCCTCAACGACGATGGAGTGCAGCACCTCTTGGGCGCTATGAAGAACCTCGTCGACAAGGAGCATGGACTTGTGTCGGCGCAGACGTGGAAGTCTAGCAACGAGGCGGCTGCCAACTCGAGAGATGGGCTGTCGCTCACTCGCAAGATGCACACTAGCCTTGCTGAGGATAGAAACCAGAAGCAGCACGACAAAGATGTACTGAGGTGGAAGCAAACCATTGCGGATGCGCTGGAGCTGGATCGTGCCAAGGTTGAGGGAGATATCCACGAGACGTGGGACAAGATGTGGAAGCGACACAAGTCCAACCTTCTCGAGGGAAGTGGTGAGTGGCTTATCCAAGACAATCGCTTCACCTCTTGGGTCTCTGGCTCGTCGGACTCGAAGAAGATCCTTGCTCTGGAGGGTGAAGATGGAGCTGGAAAGACTTTGCTCGCTTCCAATGTTGTCCTCCATCTTCGCAAGATGAAGGCAGTTGAGGCGTCCGGCTCAAGAGTGATCGTTGCACACAATTTCCTCGAGATAGACTCCAAGTCAACCACCAATGCAAACGATGCAAACGTTATCTCCCGACACGTCATGTGTCAGCTAGCTCTAGCCGATGAGCCCGTCATGAAGAGCGTTGCACATATCTGCGAGAAGGCCAAGTACTTCGACAGCCCACTTGATATGTGGACTCAGCTTCTTCTGGAGAATGAAGACTTGTTGGATCTGGATGTGACCCTCTTCATCGTCCTTGATGGGCTCGGTGCTAATGCTGAAGTCTTGATTAACTTCTTGCAAAAGTTCTCTGAGAACCCACTCGTTAAGAGGACCCATATCCTGCTGACGGGTAAGAGACGTCTCTTTGAGACAATAGATAGGGCTGGTGGAGTGAAGATGGAAAGGATTGTTCTTGGACAGGTCAATTCCAAGGACCTTGACATTTTCATCAAGGGCCGTATGGACAGTATGGATATTCTCAAGGACACAGCTCGACCTGGTGTCTCCGACATGAGGACCAAGATCCTCACGGCTCTTAAGTCCTCGACTGGAGGAGATTACTACAAAGTCGGGCGTGTACTTGACAACATCGCCATGACAGACGATGTTGAGGAGATCAACTCTCTCCTCGAGTCAGCAGGAAGTATGCGTCCTGATCAGATCGAGTCGGATATCGAAAAGCTCAATCAGGAACGCACCTCCAAAGAAATTGCTGAGATCAACGAAATGATCCTCTGGGTAAACGCCGCACGCAACTGGCTTACACCGCTGAGCATGGAGTCAGCTCTTGGCATAAGATTCCCCGGCGCAAGCGCATCTCTCATGTCAATGGAAGCCAAAATAGCATCAAAGTACACCATATTCAGCACAGAATCTGGCTTCGTTCGATACAAAGTTGCCGGTATTGAAGAAAAGGTCCCGCTCAAGAAGCGAGACGCGGCAGACGATCAGAGCTCCAGTGGCTTCAAGGAGATCCAGCCTGCTGAGATCAGCATTATCAAGCATTACCTCACGGCTGTCTGCCCAGCAGATCTTTATCAAAAGTTTGGGTTTGATGAGTTCTTTGAGCTGAAGATGACGCGCAAGGGCAACTACATCTGTCGGGATCCAGATAATGCTCAAGCCTCTATGGTTCTTCGCTGTATACAATGTCTCGCCAATGAGCGAACCAGCAAGACAGAGCGCCTCCTTGACTACGCTGCCAGTACTTTGCACTTCCACCTAAAGGACACTGATTTGTCTTTGACAGACCGTTCCCTCAAGGCTGAGGTCGGCCTTGCACTCGTCAGGTTGTTTACAGAGCAGTATGCTCTTGACTCCTTGTTCGGCTTCCATCTTCTTCACGAGGATGTCGAAGGGGTAGTGTTCGGGGAAGAAGACCTCCCAGAGAGCTGGAAGGTCTGGATCCTTTCGGATCAAGGAGTCAAGTCAATTGCAAAATGGCTCAGAGATTCAGCTGTCATAGAACATGTCAAGGATAGCCCACTGGTCACAGGATTTAATGCTCCCGACGCCAATCGCCACCTGGCGCTATTTAGCTCAGCTGTAACGACTGCCGCTGAGGACCTCTTCAGAAGGGACACGACCAGGCGGGAGACGCTCCGGGCATATGTGTTCCTCAAGACACTGCTGAACAAGGTATGTATAGCATTCCCAAACTAAACCTAGAGATAAACTAATGCCGCTTAGGACCAAGATGCCTCAAAGAAGGAGGGAACTCCAAGTGAGGCGGCTGAAAATACTGCAGACGCCACGAATCAAGAGGGACAAGAGAAACAGGAGGATGATGCAGACGATAACCCCATTTATAGCCCGTCTTTGGATGACATCCAGTGGCTAGAGGACTGGGCAAAGCAAAGACTCCAGATCACGGAGAGGGACTCCACATGGGAAGCCCAAGCAGTGCTCCTCCTCTCTTATGTGGCCGGTGACAAGATCGAGAAGTCGTCGGTCGAAGA
This sequence comes from Fusarium austroafricanum, assembly GCA_012932025.1. Classification (NCBI taxonomy): domain Eukaryota; kingdom Fungi; phylum Ascomycota; class Sordariomycetes; order Hypocreales; family Nectriaceae; genus Fusarium; species Fusarium austroafricanum. Next base: position 44,064 of record JAADJG010000162.1, read on the forward strand.
AAGAGCCCGCAAGGCCCTGGAGGTGAACTCAGAGAGTTGGGCTGCTTTATGTGCCTTATCTCATGTCGTCGAGTCCAAGGAAGAATGTTTCAATCTCCGTCAGAAAGCGTTTGATAAGCTTATTGGTGACACCGAGTGGCAGAGCCAGCGAGGACACAAGGGAATTCTAGCAGCAATCATATACGACCTGGGTAATAAACTCTGGGAAATTGGCGAGAAGCAGGAGGAAGCTATTGCCATGTACTCCAATATCTTTGGCCTTGGCGACTCGATCGATCTCTTCTACGGCTTCGCAGAGGTGCTCCAGAAATACGCCGAAGCAGGGCTTTGGGAGCCAATGGTTGCCTTCTTTGAGCGATTCCTTGTTGAACCCGAAGACGGCCCCAACAACGTGGGCGAGTTCTTGTGGAACAAGCTCTTGTACTCTGAGGCAACATTCTTCCCCCTCCTCGTGCAGATGATAGAGGCATCTGAGAGATATGATCTACTGGACACCTTGTTCGCACGGGCAATCGGAAAAGCAGTCACCAAGGGTGACCAAGGAGGTGTTTTCACCATTAGGTACTTCTACGGCAAGACGCTCGTCGAGATCAAGGGTCACGAAGAAGCCGGCATCAAAATTTGGGAGGAGTATCTTGATGAGGTGACTGACGACCTCCGCGAATGGGCCATCAACTCGACCATCATGTACACGATACCAGCGTTGATGGAGCTTGCTACAGCCAAAGACGTTGATCCAGCGCGAGCTCAGGAGTTCTTTGCCAAGATCGAAGCCGCTTATGAGAACTTTGTGGCTCTTGGTAAACAGAACATTGAGTCCACTGTTGCCTTTGCGCAGTACTTCCGACACCAAGGTAATACAATCAAGGCGAAGCAGATTCTACAACCACGCGTCACAGAGGCACTGGAAATGCTTTCGGATGATCGCACAGACAACGATGCATGGTCGTTCTACATGCTTTGTCAGATCTTCTCAGTTATGCGCGACTTTCCTAACCTCATCGCCTGCTACGACTTGACGCGACAGGCGATGACCACCGCGCATGAAGAGTATGAGCAGAACATGGCAAAGTACCGGGAAGAAGATGAGCTGTTGGAGCGCGCGATGGCGAATGGCGAGACATTCCACCGTACCATTCTAGCTGTGCCCGAGGAGCCCAGCATAGCACTTTGTTTCTGTGACGGATGTGGCGAGACCTTCATGCATGCAAGCGAGTTCTGGACTTGTCTGAGCTGTGGCGGTACTGTTCAGCTGGACGAGGCCTGTTATCAGAAACTCAAGGAGGGGACGTTTGGACCTAGAATTTGTAACAAGGATCATGAGCACTTTTGGATTCCGAAGAGGGATGTCGAGGTGCTTGATGCGGTGCCGAATGACTCTGTCATGGTGGGCGAGAGAACTGTGACTTTTGAGGCGTGGAAGGATGAGATTCGGGCAGAGTATGTTGATGTCAGTGCGAGTTAGATTACGCATCTGCAATGTTTTAATAGCTTCTTTTATGAATGTCTTGATGGAACTTTTGATAAAAGGGAGAACTTCGCGATGATCTGATTGTGTTAAAAAGTCTGACTCAGACGGACGACCTACGTAAAAAAATAATAATAATAATAAAAAACACGGTACGCGAACCAGTCAGCTTCGCGTCATACTACCCAATCAAGAGCAGCATGAGACTGTGTCAGCAAAGTCAGGAGGTGCTGGTAGAGCTCTCGCTAACGGCCCTGCCAACCGAATTACCGTATTAACTCATCTAAATGGAACGTGCAGTGGAGCTCTTTTTTATGATTAAGAGTATTACCTCAGACGGATTGTGAGATTCAAAATGACTCCGCAATCCGTTTTTTCCCACTTAGCTGAGTTTATACGGCAACCAACTCAGGGCCCTTTTAGCCCATTGGCAAAATGAAAAAAAAAAAAAGCCAGTGACACTCGGCAAGGCGCGGCTAACCAGCTATATATATCGAATGGGTGCACTGAACGGCCCGTTGGCGGGTTTAACAGTGCATGGTTGCCAAGCCCGGTGCCGCAGCCGAGAGGTTAGGCGATCCCTCCGGCTCTCCGGGCCGATGGTTGCGCGTTGGAATCACGCGGCTCTCTCATTACCCTCTGATTGAGTGCGCTAACCCCCGCCTGGGGAAATACGGGCGTAGCTACCGCGATTGGCTGGTTATAGCAGCCCGCTGTTTAGCCTATATGGGGCGCCCGACCTAGGCTTTGGGGTAAAGACGGGCCTTCGGCTAATAGGTTAATATACTCCGGGGGCCCAGGCGAGGCGAGACCCTTTAATATTTAATATATAACGGGCGCGTCTTGGCTCTTGGCGTGTTCCGAGCTCGCTCTTTCAACAGTTAGTTATTGCATCGCATCGCATCGCGGCCAAGACTGTCTACTCCACTGCCCCCATACAGTCAGTCAGTCAACTGTTGTTCTTCACGATGCCTTCTTTCGCCGTCGGTACTTCGACTACCAAGCAGGACCTCGCCGTTGCTCAGGCTGAGGCGCCTCAGCTCGCCAAGGTCAAATGGTGGGCTGATCCAGGAATGCGCGTGCTGTACTTTTACGCCGCCATTCTCTGCGTCTGCTCTGCTACCACTGGATACGATGGGTAAGCCATCGCAAATCGTGAAACTCAACGCCAAGATGAGGCTAACAGAAAACTTCTAGTTCCATGTTGAACACTTCTCAGGCCATGGACGACTGGCAGAATTATTTTGGTCACCCCAAGGGCTCCAAGCTTGGTATTCTCAACGCTATCTACCAGATTGGTAGCATCGCCAGTTTCCCATTCGCTCCCTTCATGGCCGATCACTTTGGTCGCAAGATCCCCATTATTGTGGGATGTCTTATCATGATTCTTGGTGCTTTCCTCTCAGCCTTCACCAATGGCTTTGGCAGTACGTTCAATTTCCCCATAATCTAGTCCTTCGAACCATAACTGACGAACCCTTGCTCTTGACAGTGTACCTTGGCGGTCGATTCCTCGTCGGCTTCGGAAACTCTCTGGCCCAGCTGGCTTGCCCCGTTCTCCTCACCGAGATCTGCCACCCTCAGCACCGAGCCATCGTCTCTGCCATCTACAACTGCCTGTGGAACCTGGGTGCCACGATCTGCGCTTTCATCGGTCTTGGTACGATCAACATAAGCAACAACTGGTCATGGCGATCTATTACCTTAATCCAAGCCGTGCCCTCCGTCATCCAGATCTGTTTCATCTGGTGGATCCCCGAATCTCCTCGTTGGCTCATGGCCCATGAGAAGCATGAGCAGGCCCTTAACATCCTCGCAAAGTACCACGCCAACGGCGATGTCAACAACGCGACCGTGCAGTTCGAGTACAACGAAATCAAGGAAACCATTGCCATGGAGTACCAGGCCCAGAAGAACGGCAGCTACCTCGACTTCATCCGCACCAGGGGCAACCGTTACCGTCTTATGCTCTTGATCTCTCTCGGTATCATCTCGCAGTACTCTGGTAATGCTTTGATCAGTAACTACTCCAACATTATCTACGAGGGTGCTGGAATTAAGGACCAAGCCCAGAAGACCGGACTGAACGGTGGAGAGAACATGCTGAAGCTTCTTGTTGCTATTGGCTGTTCAATGGGAATTGATAAGTTTGGTCGTCGCCCACTCTTCCTTACTGCCACTGTTGGTGAGTAGAAATCTCCTCTGCCTAACCTGACCCTTTCTTAGAGAAACGTGGCTAACCCTGGTACGTGTTTAGGTATGCTGCTTTTCTTCTTGGCCTGGACAATTGTCGCTGCCCGCTTCGAAGCCAGTGGTAAGACAGAGATCACGCGCCTTGGATATCCCCAGATCGCTCTCATCTGGCTTTTCGACGTCTGCTACTCCATTGCCTGGTCCGGTCTGATCGTCGCCTACGCTCTGGAGATCTGCCCCTTCAGTCTCCGTGCCCGTGGTCTCATGATCATGAACTTCTTCATCCAAGTTGCTCTCACCATCGGCAACCAGACCAACCCCATCGCACTCGAGAACCTTCCCAACAACTGGAACTTCTGGTGCTTCTACACTGTAAGTCCCCGCCTTACTTACCCCAGGCCATGTTTTGTTCGAAAGGCTAATGATGAAATAGGTTTGGATCGCTGTCGAGCTTGTCTTCGTTTTCTTCTACTACGTTGAAACCAAGGGACCTACTCTTGAAGAGATTGCGAGAATCTTTGATGGTGATGATGCTCAAGTCGCAAACGTCAGCTATAACGACGCTGAGAAGCAGGCTGTCATCGAGACCACCGAAGAACAACATACCGGGCGCAAGGAGCTTTAAATTCGTCTGAGATAGACCAGGAATTTGGTTGCCACTTGCGTCGTTGAGATTGGATTCACCTAATAGTCCATCCCCTTTTGAGATATGTTGGGGATATAATAGGACATTCTTACAAATACAACACTGTCTAGGAAGCCTTCCAATTGTGACTGTGCTACGTGTGCTACGTGGATTGAACGAAAGTATTTGATGCTCCCCGTGATTAGCCGTCCAATTAATCATTGTCCACGCTATCCCTAATCAATTAATTGGCATATGGACGGAGATAGATTCTTCTTAGTCTCTAAAACCATAGCCATCGATCGTCTCATACAATTGTGCCTGGGAACAATGCGAAGTGTCATTTGATTTGCCACGATATACTTCAGGAACCTTAACCCTCAGCCTTAATAATAGTCCATGAGTTTCAATCTCATCCCATCGTGAGAGCTTTCGGTAATAGCTATCAACTCGAGTTAACCATAGTAATTAAATACATTGTCCATGTCGCTTGAAAACAGCAACTCAGTCATCCACCAATTCTGTGTAACACATATGGTGTAGTGCGACCTATGGTAGCCAGTGTAGCAAGACACAACTTTCGATCAATTCATCAAGAAAGTCCTTCTGACTGTTCAAGCTCAGGCGTGTCTTGAGGCTAATCTCCAATTACTCAGGATAGGACATTCCTTCACAGTACTCCCCCAACCATTCGACACCGAAGTTCGGTGACCGAACTAGGGCATTGCAAAGCCGCTAGGAGAATCTCCCCACTGACGACCACAGTAGTAGGAAGTAGGCATCAAGTCATCGCATGCGCAGGAAGGTGAAGTTTTATTGAATCTCTAACAATCTTTGGAACTATAGGATGATAAACGACGGCGACCTTCGGTGAGGCAGGTCATGAATGCTTGCTACCGAGAGTAGGAGAGATCTACACAATAAGTGAAAAGCGTCTTTTTGCAGAAACATGTTAGCAGCCAGCGAGAGACAACATGGGGGTCAGTGCAGAATCCTGTGCACGAACAGACACAGCATTTGAATGTGATCCTGGGCCAGCTGGGTCAAACTGGAGATGTAAAACACCGCCAGATGCAAGGCCAATCGCAATCTTGTGGCCAGCATACACGGCATAACACTGTCTGACAATCGAATCACAGGGTCGGAACTCAGGTGGTAACCAAAGTACACGCTCGGTGCACCATATAACCCATTGCCGATCTTTGCTGAGTCCATAACCATTCCGGCAAGGCCCCTTCGGTGTGAGCTCAAATATGCCAATATTTGTCTCGATGGTTGATAATTCCTTATCAAACGACAGAATATCGCAGGGATCATCGAGTTCAAATGTTTGTGGATCCTCTTCGTTGAATAGCTTCCAGACACTAATCCTGGTTGTGGATACATGAGATCTCTGATACCAAGATAATGCCAGTGATGAGGAATCGTTTGAGAAGACCAATTCACGGATGCAGGCTTCTGGTGAAAGTACACTCGCAGGAACACGTAAAGTACTCTTAAATTTCCAAGTCGCGGTGTCCCATATCCTGATACAGCTATCCTGGTTGACTGCGAGGTACTGACTGTCCTTAGAGAAAACAGCATGGAAGGTCGGGACCGTTGATAACCAGATGCTTTTTTCTTCCCTGATATAATAGACATTTATACCCCAAAGTGAGAAAAGAACAAGAAATTTATCGTGGGCACAGAAGACGCCCCCTGTAAGACGATGCATATTTCCACGTGTTCTGATCTCCAGCTGATGGTATCTAGCACCTGTTTTCATATCTTCAATCGCAAGCCTGTCACCTCGACCTTGATTATAGGCGACCATTGCACCGCTTGGCGAGATGACGGGGGTGGAGAGTAGGGTGCTCTTGTGCCCGATTGTACGCTGGAGCTGTCCAGTTTCAAAATGCCAAATCGACATCGGCAGGTCCTCCTCTGGTGAAAGATCATAGGGATTCGAGAAGACGAAAAGGCCATCGGGAGAGAATGAAATCTTATGACACAGGAGTGAAGAAGGGAACTTGTCAAAGAGGGGAGAGGTGGGATTTCGGAATGGAAGGTCCCAGACTTTGATTTGTTGACCAGTCGTTGATGCAAGCAAGTTGCCTTTCGGGGAAAGAATAATGGATTTTGAGATTTTATCGAGCCTTTCAATCCAGTCCAAAACTCTGCTGTCAGATTCCGTGGTCAAGAGATCACGACAGGGCGTCGAAAGCTGGTCACGATCTCCAGAGACCCTCGCATCGTAAAGTATCATCTCGCTTTTGTTCACAATTTTGTGAATTGCTTTAGTCCGTAGATCCACCAGCATGTAGCGATTGCCATCGACCATCCATAAGTTAGCTTCCGAAGAGAATCGGACAAATGGAAAAAAGTTGCAGCCTTTTGAGGCTATCTCGAGTAGATTCTTTCTTTGTTCCATGTCCCATACTGAGGCTGTACGGAAATTTGAGGATGCAAGGAAACGACCACATCGAGAAATTGTGACGCATGTGTCAATCAATGGCCTCGGCTGGGATTTCCACCAACCATTGTTGATTATCCAGATGCAAAACCCGGTCTTTGTGTTCCAAACTTGGACACCTTCATCTATGAAACCACATGCTACGAATTCGCCGTCATTGGATAATGCCAGAGAACTCGCCTCTACCTCGGAAGATTCAAAAACGTGGAGGGTGTTGATAATCTCACCCTGTTTTCCATCCCATATCCTGATTGTTTTATCGATGGAAGCAGATGCAATTTGATAGTTTGATCCAGAGAACGTGACTGAGCTGATATAGCCGGTGTGCCCATGTAGGACATGGATGGATTCTCCTGTCACTACATCCCATACTCGAACGGTCTCATCAAAGGACCCTGACACTATTAGACTACTATCATAGGAGAATGATATGTCTACAATGTCTTCAGTATGGCCCTCCATTGACTGCAGGTTGTGGCTTAATGAGTCCTCCATGCGCGTGTTGATTGTGACCCATGTCGGCGTCTCCGTGTTGTAGGTTTTCTTCATCATGCTATTATCTGGACTAAAGAGGAGTGCTGCGTATACCAGAGTTGGAGATTGCTCAATCTCTCTCCTATGGTAGCGAATGAACCAAGCCTCGTCTTGCACAAGCTTAGCGAATTCAGAATTGTTCCCCTATATACTGTCAGCATGTGCAAATCCTCTATGGTCGAAGCTTTTCTACAAGAAGCTGACGATTCAGCCTTAGCATTGTGACTATGCCATCAGAAACAGTGTCCATATGCCCCAGAGCCTGAACCCAGTGCAAGTATCTTTCGCGCAAAAAGTTGTGAACATCACTCCCATCTCTCAACTGGCTAGCTCGTGTCTCAGATTCACACTTTGCAAGGTGGAATCCCCATTGGGTACAAGAGTACCGTAGTGATTCGAATATTCGTTTTATATCTGTGTTGCCTGTTACCATATTCCGTCGAAGAGACTTGGACATGATATCAAGTGACGTCTTTAGTATGGTGTGATGGTGATGTGCTGCGTTGTACCTGAAAGCATAGATAGGATTCGAGAGAAATTCCTTAGCCGATTCATGTACAAAATGAACAAAATAGTTTTTGACGTTGAGAAAAGACCCACAACATCCTATAATCTCGATCATCCTAATTCGACTCACTTGCTTAGGGAATAATGGAACAAGTGCCTGAAGTTCGAGCAATGAAACAGGGCGGAAAACAGTCAACATGACGGCCAGTATTTGCTCACATAGCTCTCTTGGCTGAACCTCATCAAGCATTCGGCAATAAAGAGCGTCGAGTCCTCGCGGGAATCCATCGAGCAAACCCACAGGGTCCCAGCCTCCTCCAACTTCGAGCATTTGGCAAGCCAAAGCCACCCATAGAAAAGTACTTTGCGCTTTCGAGGACAAGAGGCTTTCGACTCGTTCTGATATCCCCTCCTCGTAATCTTTTATTTCGGATAGAAGCCGCACCTTGTGCTTGATATACTCTTCCACTGCTGCATGCACAGATCGCTCATTGAGTTCCAGGCTCAAGGCTGTTGAAGTTTTCTTGAGTCTCTGCACGATTAGCGGATTCCTCCGGCTAGAAACGATCCATTTCACATGTGCTAATGCCGAATCTTTGGTGATGATCTGCAATAGTCCTTCTCGGCCCTGACTGCCCGCCTGCTCTTCTCGGCATTCGTCAAGCGCGTCTATAACCAGATAAACTTGTCGCGGACTGATAGCCTTCAGTATGCTGGTGAAGATATGTCGTAGTTGTGACATCGTGAAAGAATTTTTCATGAAGTGGAGCGTGCCGCATAGGTCACATTCCTGTCGAAAGCAATCCATCGCCTGAGTATCTTGTTTGATCAAAAGGTAAATCAGGCCCCGCAAGACTGAACTTGCTTGGTCAGTGTCTGGATTGCCTGCCTCGCAAAAAAAGTACGATAGAACCACGCTGAAGCTTTTGTTCTCAAGCCTTGTTTCAGGGCTAAGTTCGTTGATAATGCGGCAGATTAACATCGTCTTGCCTTTCCCTGGGTCCCCATTGATTCAGAGAATCGAAAATTTCTCGTCATTGCGCCATCTCTTGTAGTCATCATTATCCACGATCCAATCACATGACTCCGTGAGTAGGCCACCCTTTCTGAATTGAATGTCCTCCTTATCGACCTTTGGGTCTTTTAGAAGCAATGATTTGACATATATGCCATCACCTGTATATCAAGACCCGCAATCGTTAATCATTGAAATGGGGCAAATTTGATATTGCATTGAATCACTTCTGCTTTTGCAACAAAACAATGGCCAGATAATTTGTTAGGGGTTGGGTTTTGGGGTCTCACTAATATTCGGGTTCAGTCCGTAGTAATTGTTGTTTGTGCTGGTCCCGTAGTTGTGGTTGATATTTCCTTGGCCGTAATGATGACTAGTCACTTTGGCTTCATGTCTAGAAGTTTGATAAGATCTCGGCATATAACGTTCGTATATATATAAAAACTTACCCCTTAATTTCACCAAGCCGGCGACTAAGTTCACTGGGAGACCTGCCTCCTTGCTCTTGGTTTCTGCGGATGAATTGTACTAAGTCCTCAACGGGAACTGTCCCACTAGCTGTAGTGAGGTTGCCTGGCGTTTCTTCGATCAGTTTTCGGAAATCGTTTTCGATCTCCTGAGTTGTCCCGCCCTCCGCGACTTTCCGTACTGCACGCGGTATCGGCTGATTGTCTTCCAATTGATCTTCCATGCTTGACAGGCAGATCCAGTAACACAGAGACAGCCCATGCGAAATATCAACAATTCTTTGTTCTTTCGAAGATAACTCGCCCGGTGCTTTTTTGTAGATCAAAGGATGGGCAAATGTGTTGTAAAGACTTTCCGCGAGGCTCAACACTTGTATCTCGATCAAAACTTCGCGAAAGGGATAGAGAGGATCTCCTTCTCCGCGATTTATCTTGGCACGATAGTTCTTGCTTTTGTAAGCACCAAAAATGGGCTTCCAGCTCAGGCCTAGGTCTCGTTCGGATGAAAATTCGCTTACACCGATACAATCAAATCTTTGGACGAGCTCTTCGGCTCTTGAGATTCCAGATGGGTACTGCACAATAATTCGAAAGCCCGCTAGATCATGAATGCCTTTGAATATGTGATCGAGACTGTCATAGGTTTCGCCTTTCCTTCGACGACGAGAAATGGACTTTTCGATAGAATCTTCAGACTTGACACGGCCAGAAACTGTGGCACGGATTCCCTCTTTGGCAAGGTCGCGATTCAAGGTGGCCTTCATTTCAGCGACAAGGCAATCGTAATCATCTGCAAGCTGGTTCCAAGCCTTATGAAAGGCTTTTAATGGAGACTTGGCGCCCTTGGCCTCCTCAATTGCAGCATTGATTCGCCTTTGGAGTGGGACATTCTTCATCCTTTTGCAGATCCCAAGATTGCGAAGAAGGGGCGGTTGATGAGGAAGAGTGGAACTTTCCGCTAGGTGTGTAGCCCGCTGGGTTAAAAATAATGGACCGGGGTAATACAAAAAGGCTATTGAATCTGACAAGGATTGATGGACATGAAGAAATTGAAGGGGCAATCGCGTGAGGGTGGACTATTTATCTCCAGCGGCACAGGCCTTGGGATAAAGAAATAGTGCAAGTCGAGTGTAGAGAAAAGCAAAAAGAAAAAAAAAAGCCATTGAAGGAGGAGGCCTATCTGACTGTCATAGCGGTAGGCTAGGTAACATGACAAAGAACACAGTTTGTTGTGTGATGGCGAATCATGTATCAGCGCTTGGAATGCATGTCCCGGCTTCTCTACCCGGCGGTAACAGATCCCCAGGTAAGCAGCCACCTCAGGTAACTAAGCGCAGGGCTTCCTAGCAACAGATTAATCCTAGACAATATGTAGTATTATATAGCCTTACTCAATATCTCCCGGGAAATAGATCAAGGCTACGCATCTAAAGAACACTTCATTTACACAATAAGGTATCATGCGCGCAGAGGGACCAAATAGCGATATGACATGATCAGCTCATGAAATTGAAACCCCGCGCTCAGTTTTGCACTTTCAGCCTCCACAGCCTGATATCGGTGGTGTTGGCTATATAAGAAATGGGGCTACCAATAATATGCGAACGCCAAGGCTGTGAGCAAGAAATCATTAGGCAACAGCGGAGCCGTAGAATTTCGACGTGAAGCTATCACAAATATTGCAATTAAGCCTTCTAGTAATTGCTTGCCTCTGAATATATATTCTTTCAAAAGAGGCTCCTTGCAGTTGTCATTACTTTTTCATTTTTGTGAGATATAACGAAACATTCAAATGACGCCTCTGAAACCCTCACCCATCGTATCCAAGTAACGGACACGACAGACGCGTTTATACCCGCACATACCGCTCACAAACCCAAATTCATCGTCGTTGCTACATACCGGTAGCTTATCGATGTCCTCACTAAAGATGCGTTCCGTCATTCCATTGCCAGCCCATAACGAATTCTGCATGACCTTCTCGAAAACGGCTGACCCAACGGCGTCAATAGTGCCACCTCGATCGAGATAGTTCCTGGTCACTGGAGGCTACTCTCTTGTCCGTCTTGAGATGTGGAGGATTGCTTCAGGTACAGGGAGTTCATTCTTCTTCAGGCACTCGGCGAAAAAACCGAATAGGTTGGCAAAGCCCTGTCGTATCGATCTGTTTCTGCGGAAGTTGTCGCGAACAGACGCGGGTAGGTACTCAAAAACGCCCCCACTTATATCCAAGAATGCATTTCCGTCATATATGAACATATCATCTGAGAGTTTGTCGTGCTCAATCTCGGCACAAGCGAGCAGTACAAAATGCATACGCGGGCTCAGGAAGCCGAATTGACATTGCTCACAGGTACAGCCGTACTTGAGACGTAGTAAGTCCTCAGGAGCCGGGTCGGCCAAGCCTTTCATAGCCACCAGAGTCTCTATGGCGGCTTCAGAATACCCGGAGAACTTATCTGACCCCCCTCTGGTTACAGCCATCAATGTTCCTTGAGTGCGGGAGATCTCAAGGTATGCCAGAAAAGATTCCAGTGTAGTATTTCCCTCGGAATTGCGGAAGTCTGCGAGCTGTGGGAATTCCGATAACACCCATTTGACACATTCCGGACTGTCAGAATCCGCCAGATGGTGAGGCAGGGTATTTCCATTGAGGTCCGCTGACGTCCAAGCGCTATCATCGGGCATACAGCCTCCGAGGGCCTTCTGTGTTGCATCAAGCCGAGACTCGTCTTTCTTGAGTGTTTTCAGATCTCTGATGAGGGTGCTCATAATGTCATTTCTTGTGGATGGCGACATTGGGGGAGGATTGAAGTCCTGATCGGAGGACAAACCATGAAATGGATGCTTCTTGTTGCCTGCGCGTGCGAACCACTCAGTCCATCCAATGCGTCGAAACCCTAAGGAACGAAGGAAGCACTGTGAGGTATGCTCTTGTTTGTTGAATATTTCGCGCTGCTCTTCCTCTGTCTTGCCTTCACACTTGGGTCTAATGTCAGACGTCAACACGGCAACACGGGCGATTGCAATGCACGTCCAGGAATTCGACTTCGTGATGCCCTTGTCCAGGACAGCTTCGAGAAGCATCTTGCCGATTCCTCTATGCCTGTGACTATCATTAATTTGCATCCGGTCAATCAAGTGAATGTCACCAATGTCCATCTCGTCGCCCCAAATGCCGGAACCGGGTTTGGAAGCGTGCTTCTTGAATTCAGGCTTGAGCCGCCCATATCGATCAAAGAGGGCAAAACCCATTTCGGAGCTTTCCTGGGTTGGCTCTTCAATATCATGATAAAATGATCCCCGAATGATCTTTCTTCTTAATAAGGCACTTGTGCAGAAACCCAAGAGACTTTGCTTGGCAGCACTATTGGGTCGTTTCAAGTTAATCTCCCCGTTTATCGTCTCAAACCAGCGGAATCCTTCATATTCGTCGAAGTTGCGATCCGTGGCATAATCGTCCTCAATGTCGTCCTCATCGAGTGGGGTGTCCATCATTGGGCTCGTGGTTTCGTTGGGTTGCTGATTAGCTGGTTCGCTGCCGAAGAGGAAATACATGTTAGCCTGTAAAGCTGCTACGACTCATTTCAAGCCCGTAACGAAGGGACTTACCTATTGCTTTCCACGGCGTGGTCAGTCCGAGGTACAACAAGCTTTGCGTAAAGCTCTCGTTTCTCTTCCTCCGTTAGCGGCGAAGCACCGCCGCCGTTGCAAATGGACCGCATCTTGATTTGTGCATACGTTGGCGGCTTATAGTCATTCTGAACGGCCTTGGACACCGATGGGACGTTGATCTTGACCTCAAATAGATCCGTGAAGTCCGGCTCAGTAGTACGGACTGCCTTAGTTGTTTTCGGACTTGTTACATCTTCGTCATTGCTCAGTGCGCTCGCGGGGCGCTTAGGGCTCGACATCGTGGAGAGGAAGTTATCGAGGCGGGAAACGACGAGTATTCGGCTAACCGCTATGATCGAAGAGCGGGGCAGACTGGAGAAAATGAAGCCAACAAAAGAAGAGGCAGTGGCAATATGGTTACCAAGTGAAGATGGAGGGGAAGATGAAGGAGACGGGCGAGGAGGGAAGGTGTGTGATGATGGAGGGAAGTGGGGGCCTAAGGCACCTCTTCCACACACCCAAGGCGATCTTTGAACCTGCTTGCACCTGCAGGAACGGGAAGATTGGCGGAACATGGACCAATCAACTTTATCTCATTCTTTCCCAACCAACAGCACTTGCCCGAGGCTGTGTAGGTAGGCAACTGTTTTGATGTTTGACTCAGTCTGCGTCTGCAAACCCAACTTGGAGCACTGAAACATGATGTAACGGTTACATCTGTCGCCTACCATTAACCTTTTTCATAACACAGGTCCAAAATAAATGCTCAGTTCAGTTAAAATTACACCCAGTGTGACTCAACTGTCCAAGCTTTCTTTGTCCACGCTTGACTGCCGTCTCTGTCTATTCATCGAACGGTTGGGCGAACACAGTCAAAGTCTGTTTATCAGGCCTTTGTTCAAGCTATCAATGAAAATTGTCTCCCTCATAAACAATAAGATTCAGTTGCGCCAATATCTTTTTTGACAGGCATAAAAGGGCTGAGATCTGCCCACCACCTGGCTTCCTTTTTTTTTTCTATAAATATACCCGATAAGCTCACTAACTCACATACATTCTAACATTTAGACACCATGCCCGTTACTGTGTCTATTGCCAGCCGCGACATCAAGCGCTGGCCAGACAGAAAAGACAAAACTCCTGATGCAATTCTCAAGGGGGCCAGCACCAAAGAAACAGGTCGCTGCAAAGAAATCCTTCAAAGTGACTTTTCTATTCAAGGCTCGCTTGAGGAGAATCATGTGACAGCCTCCCAGAATGGACTAGTCTGGGCAGCTTTCTATGCCTACAGCCAACACCATCATCTGACGATCCGTCCTGAAGATGTTTGGTTCGCGATCATTACTTAACTGAGTTCTTACATCAACGCTCATTCGGAGGAGATGCGTGACTACTTCGTTAGTCACTCGGGACAAAAGGAACTCGTCGTTCAAGAAGACGGGTTTTGTATACGCTCGGTCAACTATGGCCGCTTCGCACAAACGATGAGTGACAAAATCGCCGAGCACATCAAGGATCCGAGCCTTCGCGATTGGGTTCTACCTTCATTCACAACTACTACTGCTTCGGATCGCGTTGTCGGATCGGTTCTTCTCATGGGCGCCATGAAAGCTTATTTCAAGTACGGATGTAATATGACGTGCGGCCTTCTCCTACTTCAACGACAAAGGGAAAGCTCATCGATACAACGGCCAAAAGTGTGTTGTGGACGGTGTAAGCTACCCTGAAGTTAATACCTCAGAAGTGGCTGGAGGATTCGTCACTGTTCCTGTCAAAATCAACGACAACGGCGCTGAGTATGACTGCAGAATGCTCGCTGGTTCGATTGGAATACAAGCACACGCAAGCCCTGAGGGCTATGTTGCTCTGCCTGATGATGAGCCGAAGAAGTCCAGATGGTTCAAATATTGTGAGGCACCTAGCATGAGACAGGTTCCCCCTCATGAGAAGAAAGATGACGAGGTTGCTGAAGAGGAGGCTGCTGACCTGACGGGAATCCAACCTGTGACTGGATGGATGATATATCTTGAAGAGAAAGATGACCAATGAGGGTAGTTGGGCTGAAGGCTGCCTGACATGACAGATGATAAAAGAATTATCATGAGTTCGTAGAGAAAAGAACACAAAAGAAGAAAAAAAATTAGAAAAGGAAAGGAAAAAAATAAAAATGAAGTTTTTGCAATCACGTCATCTTAATCGATCTCAGACCGAATATAATAAAAAGTAGAAAAAATCGAATATGCTAATGCTTTCTTAAAAGCCTAGCGAATGTGAATGTGGGGATATCTATTAATTAACTTAAAGCATTGAAGGCGGATCCTTATTCAAATCAACGAGTTGAGACAGAGCTTAATTATTCTCTCATCCAGAAATTTAAGCTCGAAGCAAAACTTAACAGTTCTCTTACATACACGCATCCAATCTACATGGAACATATAACTTTTTAATTAAGATTTCATTTCTACTTCTCACAAGTCATGAACATGAAGTCGTCATTCTCAAACTCAAACCGGGTGATCGGAATAAAAAACCGATCGCAGACCCACATCGCTATACCGACATTTTCTGTTCGACAGCGCTGTCCTCTTGTCAAACATGCCAAATTTAGTGCATGACAATCAGTAAATAGAGGCTACTAAAACCTTCTAACGCTAGCCTAACAGTGGGCCACGTGGTGGACCCTGCGCACTCTAATCAGCAAGATTGCAGCAAAATTTTCATGATAGCTTCATTTGACCCCCCCTGGCTTAGACCTATTCAAGCAAGCGCGCCGCCCACTTTCATTTTTTCTTTTCCTTTCTTAACAACTCCTCCCCCAGATTTTCCTCTCTCCACTACAAGATCTCTCTCAATATCGGTTACTGGCAGGAAAAATGAGCACCCTGTCGCTGCCTTCGAGCAGCTTACCGCCTTTGTTTACCCTAACTAAGCTCGCTGAAACAGATGTTTTCAACGCCCTGCACTACCTGGCGGCTATTTATTGTCCGATCTCGTTTCCGTTCGCAAAGGAACTGGGGGATACGAAACATGCGCTTGTTGAGCAGGTTGATTCGGGATATACATCTGGGAACGAAGATGACGAGAATGAACAAACGCCCGCGAGCATTCGCGCTGATGTTTTTGAGAAGTCTTTCACTGAGCGCTGGCTGACGGGGTTTATATCGCGCGTGGAAGGTCTTGAGATATTTTCTTGTGAAGAAACGAGTCAGCGCGCTCTTGATCAGGCGGCGTATATTTTTGAGAGTCTCTTCGCTAGCGCGTTGGATGAAGATGATCAGAACTCTCCGTTTATGAGACAATTTTCTTTCGACACAATCATTCCAGGACAGGAAAAGAACCAGATTCAAGTCCAGCTCAACGATGGACTTGCGGGAACAAACGACTCTGATTTCGAAGACGTGGGTCTCCAAAGTTGGGGCGCCTCTATCGTTTTCTCGGATCTTATGTGTACAGACCCAGAGCGCTTTGGTCTCACGAAGTTGGAGCCCACGGAACATAATCGGATAATCGAGCTTGGTGCTGGCACGGGGCTCGTGAGTCTTGTTCTTGGAAAGTTGATACCCGCACTGGGCGTCGATGACTCCAAGATCATCGCAACAGATTACCACCCCGCTGTTCTCGAAAATCTTCAATCGAATATTTCAATCAACTATCCCGAAACCACCACGCCAGTCGAAGCACATCAACTCGACTGGGCAGATTTCTCCCGCGACGCACCTTTCGACGTCCCAGCCACGATGCTCTTTGCAACAGATGTAGTATACGCTCCCGAGCACGCGCGCTGGCTGCGTGACTGCGCAACTCAGCTTCTCTCCAACGATGGAGTTTTCTGGCTTATGGTTACAATACGTCCTAATGGAAAGTTTGCGGGTATTGGAGATACTGTTAAAGCTGCGTTTACAGCAGGTGATCGACCGTGTGGGAAGGCAGGGAAGAGACTTGATATTTTGGAGAGGCAGAAGTTGGAGAAGAGGAGCGGTGTTGGAAGAGGGGATGAGAGCCATTATGAACTTTTTAGAATTGGCTGGGCTTGATGAATTTGGATAAAAGGATATGCGTAGAGGTGCATTATAGACATGATAGAAGGCATACTTGAGATAGATTTACGTAGACCAGCATGATAGACATGACACTAGACCAGACATCAAAAAAGAACTTTGTATTTATTTCATCATAAATAAACATATATATGCTTCTCGAATGACCACATTTTTCAATGGCCGGACCCAGAACTCCTTCTCCACTTTCAACATACATATTGGTTAAGACTTGTTGGTCGTACGTAAATCGCACCAGTGAGATCTTTCTATTCCATCATATCAACAAAAGATCCTATATTAATTCCCAGATTCCGCTTTCTGCCCCGACGAGTGCAAGGAAACTCCCTCTTCCATCCATCTCAGCACAACATCATGTTGAGGATCATCGTCCCTATCCCACGGGAAGCCATTCTTCCACATAAGCTCATCTTTGGGTTTATCTGTTGCCATAATCACCGTGCAGGATTATTCGCTCACGTTCAAGCTAATGAGGGTGTAAAGACCTCGAGCGATATGCTTGGTCACTTGGTTGACATGATGAACGTGCTTGTTGGTTCCGGTACGAAGAAGACGGAAGTCGGAGTTGGCGTTGATGTTGACGAAGATAACGTCTACTGGAGACGTCGATAAAGCCTGATGGTTTGTCTGGGCCTGGCCACGTTGCTGGGTTGGTTGAGGGGTCGACTGTGTAGTAGATTGCTGGGGGCTCTGAGCTATCTTGCGCTGATGGCTGGAGGGAGGGTGATGGAAAGATTTAATAACATTCAAGGGACGATTTAGAGTGATTGAGGACGGTATCGGTATATATACCGTTTCTCGGGTAAAATTCGATCAATTGATCCTCGGAATCCCATTTCAGGTGTAGGATAGTGACGTCGCCCATACAAATCATCTCATTCTGTGCCGTAGCCTCTCAACGCGCTCTCAAACCTCAGCTTATTTCTGACAATTCCCTCCACTCATATGAGGCCAACAATCAGAACACTCCGGATTCGGATCATCCTTCCACTCATGGACCTTACAAACTGGCACTGTTGCCTTCATATGATCACAAAGCATATGCTCCGCACCCTCCTCTTCCTTCACCTTGCAATCGCAAAACGTGTAATCAGGCCCTGTAGTCTCTTCATAGTGCGCTAATGCCTCAGGGTCGTCGACTGCTGCAAATGCGATGACGCGCTTGTTGGAGTCACCGTCGTAGTCTTGGTGGAGAATGGTATTGTCAAAGAGTTTGTTCACGACGCAGTAGGTGTCGCCGATGTCGTGGATGGCTTCCAGCTCAGCTTTGGCTTTGGCGCCGGTTTGGACTTCGGGATGGCGTTGGAGAAATTCTTCGATGGTTTTTGAAGGAGTGGAGGCCATGTTGATGGGATGCGCTAATTTTTTCGAAGTCGTTTGGCGGTTGAAAAACGTGAATTACAGCGTGCATTGATGATCAAAGGGAATTGATCGTTAGTTGGGAAGCGTTATTTTATATCTGTCGCGTAAAATAAAGTGCTGACAGGAGAGGCTCAGCTTTGTACGCTCTGTCGAATGAGGTGGTTGGCTGATGATGCCAAGGAAAATTCACGGTCAGCGTTAATTAGTTCATGGAATACTGATCCGTGAAGTACATCAGAAGTATACTAACTAAACACGAACCAGTAAAGTCATGCGACATAGAAAGTTATACCCTGTTCCAGTAATCAGACCCGCAACCTAGAATGTGATCAGTTGACAGACCAATCACCGTAGTCTCCGCCAGTCGCCTCTTGGTTCAGACATCATACTATCCAAACTAGCTGCATAAAATGTCTTAGCCAGAATATTCCGCAAAGTTCACACATTGAAGAGAGATCCATAGTTCAAATTTATAGAAACAGGATAAAATACAAAACAAATCAATTGCATAAGTGTAAATTAGGTGCGAGCAGCTTTACCCAACCTACCCCAGTGCAAACAACATCACGAACACAAAACTCGAAACTCCAGTCCCTGAGATAACAAAAGACTTTATACACAACCGCGATCACAAATACAGTTATGCAAGGAAGTTAGTACAAGAAAAAGTCCAACAGACCTCTCTTCCCTCTGAACTCAGCCGATCTAAAGCTGGCCCATGGCTTCAGCAAGGAATTTATCCATCCCGGAAATGACGAAGCCATCTGTATCCATGAACTGCTTGTCAGGATACCCATAAACTCGCCAAGCAAGAACTTCATACCCAGCCTCACGAGCAACAGAAAAGTCGGGCCAGGGAGCGTTAGGGTTGGACAAAGACACCACGTCCTTGCCATCTCGCTTGAAATCAGACTTGGTAATTTGGCCATTCCAAAGAACACGCTTGGCCTCTATGACAGCTGGTGTGGCGCACAGGACTTGAAGATCTCCACGTCTCAAGAATTTGGCTTTCCCGACAAAGCTGTAGCAGTTGGATTCGCGGTCGTGCTTCATGAACATTGAGGAGACTTCGTCGTTGGAAGGATCAGCGGCCGCGATGACTGCCCAGCATAGAAAATGGCGGAGATAGACAGGACTAGGCGCATAGTGGACGCCATCGAAGTCAGGAAAGGCATTGTGGCATCCTTGTAAGCTTACGTCTGAGTCTGAACTTCCGCGACGGCCGTCAGTGTTGACGACCCTGAAAAGAGGTCGAGACATGATGATGAATCTAAGTGTCGATTTTGCCCATGTATGTTGAGGTGGTTTGTAGATCCAAGTTGCTCTGCAGAGTTTATGCCGCAGTAAAATTTAGATGGGTGTCTACATCGACTATAGAAAAGAAATACGGTTAACTGTTCCGTATTCGATTCTTAGGCTGCCGCGCACAAAAGGTTGTTGTGGAGTTATGGCAGCCTGTTCCTTTGTTCTTGGTGAAAGGAGTATTATGGAACATTGGCCAAGGTGACATTAAGAAAAAAAAACATATCTTGAATATACTCTAGGCATAAGGTACGATGCCACACCAAATAATCCTCTCAATTGAGAAGGATAAAGTTTAGTCTTGAAATTAAACATCTCAAACAGAAATAATGAATTTATTCCATGGAATCGAAGTAATTAATACCTTTCACCTTTCCCTAATGTGTCTAGAAACCTCACATGGTGGATCATGGGATCAGATTTTCTTCCTAAACAGAGTCGTACTGAAACCTGCAGCAATCGACTGTTCACGATGGCTTCCTCCACATTTCAATGCACTGATATGGCACAGCGGGTTTGGAAATCCCAGAATGGAGTCGACCGAGCTATTGTCGGCTCTTGATACGCATATCTCAAGGCAGCCGTCTTGAAAGCGGTGTATCACTAACTTCGCCAAGGCTTCGTCATACCCCTATAAGCTCTACATCATCCAAAGAGATCAAATCCTATGTGCTCCTTATAGTCTTCCTCAACGATACTTCATCCCCTGAAGCTTCCCAACCCAAAGATCACATTTCTCTGCAAGTGCTTTATCAAGTGCTTCGTCCACATTCGCCCCAGCAGCTGCCAATGCCTCCGCACCACTCCAATGACACATCCTAATAGCAAGCATCAGAGCCGAGTCACCCCCAAGATCATAAGCATGTAGAAGTGCTGTATCTCCCGCACGAGCCAATGACCCAACTTGTTCCGGATTCCTCGCACGAACTACTTGATGAAGAATCGTGTCGCCATAAACATCTCTCGTTATGCCATCAATTTCAATCGGTTGGGTGCGAGATGATAGACTCTCATGGAGAGCCTTCTCGATATTCTTCTGTCGGAGACGGCGGGCTGTGAAGAGCGCTTTGCGTTGGTTGTCATAATCATCAGGGTAACTAGCCAGTACCTTGTGTACCAGTGCTTCATCTCCAGCTTTGGCTGCTGCTATTATGTCCTCCGGCTGGAACTCGATTTCATACTTGCTGAGAATACCCTTGATGTTGGTCAGATTTGCAAGCATCGCGACTGTAAATGGCGTTTCTCCTGTCTTTTGGTGTTTGGCATTTAACTGGGCCCCGTACTCGAGGAGCGTGGTTACCATCTCCCCATTCTCCTCCTGTACAGCAGTGTGAAGAGGTGTTTCACCAGATGAACTGTACCCGGATATATTTTCCATGGCTTCAATCAGTGCAAAGGCGCCCTGGTCGAATCCTTTGCGTATAGCATTGCACAGAGCGTCGGTAAAAGCCGTCAACTTCATAGCCTGTTTTTCAGCACTGTTCCCTGCCAGCGATTCAGATATGTTGTCAGCTTCGATCAGCTTGGTCAGAATGGCAATATCGGAAAGATCAACGGCAGCCATGAGAGGTGTTCCACGACTCATTCCCGGAGTGGATAGAAAGACAACTAATTCTCCTGGCGTTGTTTGTATGATGGCATCAAGGAGCAGCCCGAGATTATCGACTTGTCGGGAGGCTACAGCCACAGTGATAGGAGTGTCTTCTTTTGAATCGGGTACGACGAGTTCGGTATCGTTTTCCAAGGCCCATTGCAAAAAGGCGCTGTCGGCTCGTCCAGCTGCTTTGTGGCAGATACTTCGTTGAGATCCTTCTACGTCATTGATGGCAACTCCTTTCTCCAACAATAAAGTAAGAATTGAAAGAATCTGGGGATCGATTCCATTGTCTTGCGTTGGAGCCAGATCAACGAGGTTGTGAAGAGCACTGAGTAATGTCGCCCTTTCAAATGGAAGTCGCTTGATGAGAAAACTAGCTGCCTCCCAGTTGAAGTGGCTGATTGCCATGTGGAGTGGAGTCCGTCCTTCATCGTCGACATAAGAAGTATTGGCCCCTGCATCAATGAGGCGCGTCATCAAACGAAGTCCTTGGTCGTCTCCCCGCTGTGCGGCAAGGTAAATTATGTTATCTGGCAGTTTGGCAGTTTGGGGTGGCCAAATGTCCAATATCGTATTGGCAAGCTCAAGAGTCAGGCGGTTGTCCAAAAGTGCCTCGGGTAAAAGGCTTGTATGAATGAAGGCATTGTCGAGTCGTTGGCGCATGATATCCTGAAACCTTCCGCCTTCAGAAACAATGGTGGGCAGCATTGCGAGGATACTCTTTGCTGTTGAGACTGGGAGTAGCTTCTTGAAAATAGTTGTTTCGGGTAGGGATAGTGATGCCTTCAGACACTCACCATTCCCTTCTGACAGCCCTATATCCTCGTGGCCGTAGGTTTTGACATGTTGGAGGAGTAACTCAACTCCAGGCTTATAGTTGTTGGACACTGCCAAGAACAAAGGCGATGATATTGACACCACTGGATGGGATGCGGATCCAGATGGCCGAGGTAAGTTGCCTGAGCGCCAACTGGAGCCTCCGCCAGTCGTACCAACCGATGAACTCGATCTATAAGCCTCACCATACTTACCACTTATCTCAGCTTCAGAGAGCCGACCCGCCCTTCGTCCTCCAGGTTGCTGTCCCGAGGCTGGCACTCGCGGATTATTCGACACCAGCAACTCAGTAGCACAGTCCAAACGTTGTTGTTTCATAGCAGCATGCAGCGGTGTCCACCCGTTGTTATCGCGTATCCCAATGCAGGCCAAACTGGCTAGGAGAATTTTAACCACGTCTAGATGGCCTCGATCCACAGCGTACAGCATCGCAGACCATCCACGATCATCGACCTTGTCTATGGTGTTAGGATTAGACTTGAGCAGTGCTGATGTCCATGTCGTACTTCCAGTCTGAGCCGCTAGATGCAGTGCACCACGTCCGTCTGGCATGGTGACATACGGGCTAACCATTCCTGCAAGGTGTGCCGCGAGACCATCCCAGTTATTCTCAATAGCAATGAAGATTGGCGTTCGGCCATCTTTCTCTGGGCGATTCACGTGAGCACCAGCTGAGACCAGTTGTGTAACAGCCTTCTCGTTGGCGCACTCGAGAGCGAGATGCAGAGGAGTTCTTCCGCGTTCGTCTGCCGATTGGCTGAACTCAGAGCCCAGAAGCATCTCAATCATTGTCTCTTGTCCGTTTTCAATGGCCATGTGCAGCGGTGTCCGACATGCAGTGGTAGCTTCTGATGGTTGCGAGGGAGCTTTACTGAGAGAACTTTCGTCTATAAGAAGTTTCGCAAGACCCGAAAGCCCATGTACAGCCGCAGCGTGAAGCGGTGTTATACCAGGGGGATATTTGTAGTATCCGTGGAGGTAACGTGCTTTCCTGGTCCAGAATTCAAAGTGCTTTGAACTTGGCTGAAAGAAAGGAAGCAAGACGGACGCCCAGACATCCTTGAGGTGGACTTCTGAGAGAGATGAGGCATAAGCTGGCCAATTACTCACAGCATGCTCGAGGAACGGCGTGTTGGCGAATACTTCCGGGCTGACATAGAGGTCGTCATCGTCGAGTGCCGCTTCAACCTCTTCTGGAATTCCACCAGTTGAAATATTCTCAATAGTTAGATACCTAATGCAAGCTGTGAGAAGTTCCACTTTAGCATTATCGGTGTCGAGGTAGAGATCATTTTCTCGGTTGCCCTCAAGACGAGAGGATTGGAGGAACTGAAATACAGAGTAGTGCGCCAACTCAATCTTGCCTGTTGCCTGCGATTCACGTATCAGACTTCCACAGAGCTCAAAGACATAACTCTTCTCGCGTAGTGAATTCGAGGTGACATCGTCGAGAGTCTTTGTCTCGGCTGTGACAGCGATTCCCTCGACCAACTCTGACAGGTCGAGTGGTTTATTACAGAACATGACAAATTGAAGGATTCGTTTCGCGAGTCTTCTTTCTTCTTCGTCTTCCAGCCTCTGGAAAGTCTGCTCGAATGTCTTTTCCAAGTTGCGTGGGAGTGCCTGTACTAGGCTTGGACTGATGGCGGTCCGGACACGAGAAAGATGATCTATTTGGCAGATGACCCAGATAAACCTGTTGACAGTAAACTGTTAGCTGCGGATATGTGATGAGTTTAAATACCGACATTCCATCAGCGCGAAGCACTAGGTCTTTAATAACGTTCTCGACTTCAGTTCCACGGAAACGTCGCTTTCCAAGCTGTTTGCGAACAAATCGTTCGATGTCTGGTGCAACATCTTGCGGCGTGACCGTAACGGAAAAGTAAGATACGAAAGCATCTTGAACACCCATCCCAGCTCTACTTGCTATAAGAACTTTGAAGTCGACGTCAACTTCGGGAAGTGCGTCAAGAAATTCGAGGATCTCCCATTGATCGCCCATCTGGTCCAAGCCGTCAATGACAAGGAATATCGTGTCAAAGTACTGAGACAGTTCGGTAAAGAGACTCTGCAGATCTTCAAGACTTGGCCGAGCTGATCGTCGGCGGTGCTTTTCGTAGAGCTCGTTGACGAGTTCCAAGAGGGCTCTTGGATTCGAATGTTGTTTGAGTAACTGGCCTATGAAGGATCCGATTATGTTTACCGGTGAGAGACTGGATGTGTTTGAAAATCGACAGTAATGGTAAACCAAGGCACTACTTCCAGGTAGTAGGATCGTTTCCTGAATGGCCACAATCACCTTTGATCTACAGAAATCGTTAGCTATTCCTTCAACATGAATGGCATATAAGATCAAAGCTGACATGATTATCGATTTTCCTGAACCCTCTAAATCAGGATCTATTAGCATTGGCGACATACAAGCTCACACGCACACTTACGCGTTCCTGTCAACCAGAACAACGAGGAAGTTGGCGCAGAAAGCCACTCGCCAAATTCATCTCGGTTGAGAATCCACTCCGCCGACTTTTCATCTCGCTGCTTGCAGAGATCGTCGTGCTCAGTCTCCGTTGGCTCACCGAGCCACTCGATCATTTTCTCTTGTCGTTCAACTGTACCATAATCAGAAAACATTTATCAAGCAGGCTTTTCGCTTAAATACCTTGGCCAGAGTCCACCAACTTCCCAACAGACCTTTGAACTCCCTCCTGAGTTAGGCGTAAAGACTCTAGGTTGGCCATAACCTCTGTCATTTGGGTCTGAATTGTATCAGATTGAGAGCTCGCACTAGGTTAGCTCTTCTTCTCTTATCTGTCAATCGACGAAGGATAGTGTCTCCTACCTCTGCTCGAGTTGAAAACACAGAACAAAAAACAGTTTGTACTGCTCAATACGCCTCAGCAACTTCACCGCCTGCTCCTCTCTTCCCCCAGCCTTAAGCAGGTTCTCAAGGCGATTTGACGACGATAACTTGCGCACCAATTCATCGACATGATTCAGGGTACCCTTGCTGTCTTCAATGGTTTTAAAAACATCTTCCAAGTTGATGTTCGGCGACTGAAAAGATTCAAGGTGAGTCTTGACGCCGAGTAGTATTCCAGAAAAACTAGCTGTCTCGTTGATGAGCGTCTTGGTATCGCTGGTATCTTGGTTAAGTTTGGAGTTTAATTTATAGCCGGCTGATATCACGGCACCCGCGATACTTAACAAGCCAGCAATACTGGCGGCGAGAGATAATGGATCCATTGTGTTCTTGCGAAAGAGGCATTTCAGAATGAAGTTGAATGGTGAGATTGTGAGCTGAAACCCCCGCAGAAGAGCTGAGGTCTAGACCAATTTATAACGCCATCAAATAGGAATAGTGCAAGCCAGGGTAGCAGAAGAGCTTCTTACTGGCCCACTATCTCAGTCATCCCGAAAAGGAACGGAGAGCTCACACAGAGCGCAAAACGACTGGAATGTCATTGGTAATAAATCTGAGCTACAAGCTGTTTTCTCCGATAGGAAGACAGTCGCAAGCGCCTCCAGAATGTTAAGCGAAAATATCCAATTCATCAATATTCCGAAGCACAGTCATGGACGCTTTTTTCCTGGTTATCCTAAGAACATTGTATTTTAATGCGATAGAATGGAGATTTCTGTAGCACGGGACAACGAATTTATGAGAACCTTTCACATAGGTACTAGAATCGAGCGACAAGTGACTCAATACGACGGGATTTCTAAAGCCTAGGAGACTATCCGATATCAGATAAATAGCCGCAGCAGCACTCACCGGCCCTTCTTGCAACGTTCAGTCCGTCATTAGAATGCAATTCTGGTGCCATCCCAATTGATAAAGCTCCCGTTTTGCTCCGGAGTTATTCCATCGATGACCTCCATGAGTTCCGCAATGCATGTTTTCATGTCATCCTCATCATCCCATCCCGTCAGGCGTGTAGACAAGAAGCCCTAATTTGGGTGTGTAACTTGCCTCCAACATTGATCAGGATGTCCAGTGGCTTGTCGCCGTATGTCTCGGCAGCCTTCTCAATGGTATCCTCATCAAGGTAGTCAATCTCGATGATGTTGGCGCCCGCCTCCTTCAACTAGGTTGAAATTTTAACGAGGTGGGCATGAAATAGGGCGGAGGGAAAAATATGCTCACCTCAGCAACACTAGGATCGTCTCAGGTTTGAGGTCGAATTGATCCGGTAACCTCCCACGATCGGCTAGCGAAGGCCTTGATCAAGCTGAGACCGATGCCTCGGTTTGCTCCTGAAACGACAGACGAGGTTCAATTAGCAGACGAGTTGTATGCACGCTTGCGGCCATGACATGAATATGGCAACGCTTTTGGCCGCCGCCGACCTCCTCCGCGCCTCTGCCGACCAGTGGTCTGGCACAGTTTCCACCCGCTCGGGTGCCGTGCTCGTCGCCGCCGACTCGGTGCGTATCCGCGTCATTGGGGGACCCTGCGAAGGCGGCATCAATCCACAGCTCTGCGTGGACCCTATCCCGCTGAGCATGCGCATCGCCCTGGGTCTTCAGGAGTATGTTACAGACAAGGTCGGCGCAGATGAAGATGTCACAGTGGCTTGCTGGGGGTTCCACGCGAGCGAGCCGGGCAATGACTACGTTGCTTATGCCGACATCCTCCTCGACATCAAAACCGTCAAGCCCGACGTATGCACCCGCGTCCTGGCTCTGGTCGAGCGCCGTTTCCGAGACGAGTGCCGCTTAGCCAGCGTGCCCACCAATCCCATCTTCAACTATTCTATTCGGGCTCCGTTGACCAAGAACGACGGTCTTGATTTGTGATGGGCAAGGACCTAGAAAAGTAGCTGGGGGAAATAGTTAGTTATTGCAATCCTCTTTAGAAAAGCACAAAGAATAAATATGGAATAAACCTCTGAAATATGCAATGAGATTCATAACATAAAATCTAAGAGTAGGGAAGAATTAGAAGTATTCTTTAAGTTAAGTAAGAAATAAGATAATATGCTAAAAGTTACTATAAAGGTAATACATATAAGTTTAGGATTTTAAAGACTACACTGGAGCCTTTAGGGGCAGGTACTTTGTCGTTCTGATCCATACTCTTTCCGGCGTAGAACTCGCATTTCTGGTAGTTCGAGATAGACCTGGCAAAAGCATCCGCATTTTTGCCAAACTCGGCGACGTAATCGACATCTTGGCCCTGCTTAAGGAGTTTCAACTTGGCAGAAACCAAGTCACTCGGACTTTTAGAATATCAGCGCGATGTTTTGTAGATGTTTGTATGGTTCATACGTTCTATGTTCGAGAGGAAGCCCCTCATGCTGTCGAATTCCGTCTGTTTTAGCCGGGAGTTGTGGGCAACAGGAAACTATTTCTTTTGAACCCAAATCTCGCCGTTTCTGAAGTCTATTCTAGCCTGTACCTAATAGTAGGCATCCTACCTTGTAAGTAACCATTGTGACTGTTTTGGTATATGGAAACTTCCTGAACTTAAGGTAAAGGAGAGTTAAGATTACCAGATAATGGTATCGCCGAAAACTTACTGTATTATATGTAATTTCCATCACTTAGTCTGGTTTAAATGAAAATGATAGTTTACTTAAGCTACGAGACGACGTGGTTGACGTCAAAGTCTGACACTCACCAACCCTGAACGGGACTTCAGCTAGCCTCAATATGCAGTTTTCATATCTAACTGGATAACTTCCTTGACCCCGAATGTCCGTGCGACAGAGATATTTACTCCCTTCACATAATATGCTGCAGCGCGGTGTAGATCCCATCTAGCCAACCAGCGCCTCCTTTGCGGGGCTATCAAAACACATCACTTACCCTATGTCTGTTTAAACTAAGTTCTGTGTGGTAATTATAAACTCTCAGCCACAGGTTTTAACTACAAATAATACATCTAGCTTACAATTTAGACATTATACCACGATGCCCAACCAATTGGTCTCTTTATACATCTTTGGGCTTATGGGGCCAGTATCTATCAGGTGGACCCTGAATTGCATCTACGCTTAGGTAAGAATTGAGTCTTTATTCTCTTACTTAGGGCCTTACAAGCCATTCAGCGTCTGAGAAAGCTCTACTACTACACCATGTTTTGTAGTGTTCTCTGCATGTAAATACCACCATGTTATCCAACAACACCACGGGACACTCGGCCACCATTGTCGCAAAAGTTTGATCAGAGTATGATTCGACCTGCATGGTAATGTAGTGGTAGTTATAGCTTGCGGCCACAGAGACAACCATATCTGTCTCAGAATGTGAAGCTCCTGGTACGAACTCGGCGATTCCCATCCAGTCGAAGTTCATCCAGACCTGTGTCGTCTGCCACTGGGAATAATGTGAATGGTTGAAAACAAATAGAACATGTCAAGAAGAACTACTAACCTTGATGGTCCGTTGAACTGTCCCTCGAAGCCCGGCGGGTGTAGATCTTCCAAAAGATAATGGCCGCAGCTGGGAGATTGACGGCAACCCCAAGGATGGAGATCAGAGCTTCCGTCGAAAGAACCATGGGTAAAGCGAGCAACATGCAACTTCCAGGGGTATGCAATCAAAATACTTCCCGGATCACGATTGACTACAGGGCTAGTTGGTGAGTGGCCTCTCACGTCCTAATAGCGTCGGTATTTGAAGATAGCAATATTGATAACAGCTTGATAGGATGGATGGGATAGGTCGCTCCTCTAATTTCGTTAGCTTTGTTAATAGATGATTTAGGTGCAATGGTGCAGCTGGAGGCTGTTTTAGTGTCTAGCTTGATTTAAATACATAGTCAAAACTGCACCTGAGGTGCTCCGACCAACGACGTACCTTGAGGCGCAATGCAGTAGTTGTAGTCGTTGGACTCGAGTTCCTTTCTTTTGACTGGGGCTTAGTAAGCTAAGGGTACAGAGTTGATGATGGTAACGGAGATGTTTTAAGTGTGAAGGAATGAACTTCACTTGGTCAGAGTGAAGAAGGTGATTCAAAACTTTGAGAAGTGCCACGGATGTGTTTATAAAGAATTCGGTATTTAAATAATTAGGGCTTGCGTCGCAGTTTGGCATTTCTAACTACCTAATGGACAATTCTGGTTATGTACAACTGCAAAATGATATAGGAACATTGCTGCTTGCCGGGATCAAAGACTCAGGTCGTTACGAAACGCAAATTCTGGTTCTACCCTATCAACATCTGGCAACTTGACCTGAACTGGCCCCAGATGCAGTGCACATTCGTCATTAGAGGCATTCCGAGGCAGGGCAAACCGCGAAGTTTGGATCTGCCCAATAGATGACCCGGTCAGACCCCACAACCTTCGTCGTGCTGATCAATGCATAGCCCCAGCCCGCCAAGCGCGAAGTTTGGATGTAGCCAATTAGCGTTGACTTTGTAAAGCCGTGATCGATCCTGACTGGCTTCTCTGGTAGGGAACATAAGCCACGATGAAGCAGCCAATGGCAGTCCGACAACAGAGCCGCCTGGGCGCACCGGTTAGATTCTCCTCGAGAACCAGGCAGG
The DNA here is from genome assembly GCA_012932025.1 of Fusarium austroafricanum. Lineage (NCBI taxonomy): Eukaryota > Fungi > Ascomycota > Sordariomycetes > Hypocreales > Nectriaceae > Fusarium > Fusarium austroafricanum. The sequence continues at coordinate 73,593 of JAADJG010000162.1, forward strand.
ACTTTTCACCTTGACCTCAACTACATATTCAGCCCAACAGCCGCGGCCAAACCAAGGGCTCTCTTATTCTCTCATCATTCTCTTCATCCTCTTTTCTAATATGCCTGAAACCGAGAAGATCCCAGCTTGGCGATGGGAGGAGAACAAAGAGCACATCCGTGCTCTTTACATCGACAAGAATACGAAGCTTGATGAGCTTATACACCTCATGGAACGAGATCACGCCTTCGTCGCTACGTGAGTCTCTCCATTCTCTTGTGTTTTCGTATCAATTAGTCGTTGCAAACTAACTCACCAAAGGAAGGCCCAATACATCCGAAAGCTTGGAAACTGGAAGATGAAGAAGAACGCGACTCAAGGTGAATGGAAGCACGCTGAAAGGCTCATCGGAAAGCGTAAGCTCGAAGGCAAGGACACGGATATTGTCATCAAGGGTAAAGTAGTGTCGGCGAACAAGCTGAGAAAGGAGTTGGGCAGATACGGATGGGTGCAATCGTATGGGCCCGCGGGTGATTTTTCCCAATCTTCTATTAACAATAGTATTTCTAACGACCGATAAAGCCTCTTCACCACAGCATAGTCCCTCAGCAATTGCCGCAATAACTCCACCAGATTCAAACTCGAGGATCGTCTTGGTGGATACCATTCCATGGTTCCAGTTCCAGAACTCTGCTCGTCTTTTGAGTATGTCCCCCGATGTCAAGGCCGCGTCGTCCTACTAATAAATCTAGTTAAACCGACCGATACACCCAATTCAGACAACTCATTGGCAAACATACTATTCAGTCAAGGAGATCTTTCACTACTCACGGATATTGTCTTGAAGCAATCAGTCTCTATAGACGACGCCACGACCATTGAGCAGCTTAGATCGGTCATTCAATCTCAAGTGCCCCAGAAGTCAGATTTCAGCATGGATTTGCAATCTACCGCCCTTGCCCATGATCCATGGCTCCCCCTCATTGAATGGGTCATCTATCGCAGCACCAACAATCTCTTAAACAACCTGGAGGCTTATGATTTGCTTAGCTTCATTTCTAGCCGGACGCTTGCATGTACCAACGTTGGCAACCTTGTTCAAGAGATATGTCATATAAATGGACCGACTACGAAGATTATACTATCGAATCTCCTCGTCGCTGCAACAATTCGTGGACACTCTAGCCAAGCTCGACTGTTTCTTGAACTTGGGGCTGACCCAGAATCAAAAGATAGAACTTTCTCATCAGCCATGTCTGTGATTCAGTTAGCAGCACAGCGTCATGATAAGCATCTACTTGCAATGCTCCTTCAGAAGGGAGCCGATCCAAACAGGTCCGATTGCACTATCTACGAAGTCAAATCTCCTTTGATGTTAGCACTCGAAACACCAGGTGGATTTGACGTCCTTGAATTGCTAGTCAATTCTGGGGCTGATGTGAACCGTGGTTATTTCACGCACTTGAGTATTTGGCACGGAACATGCCCCCTGGAACAGGCTGTCTGGAACGGAGAGTTTGACTGTGCCAAGCTATTAATTGATGCTGAGGCCAGTATTGACAATCCTTGGATCCTCAGAAGTGCGGTTGAACTTAAAGATCAAAAAATGATTAGCCTTCTGCTCGGTGCAGGAATGGCTCCGAACCCCAGTTTGGAAACCCGAATAAGTAAAGAAACTCAAACAAATTTAGACCTGGCCGTCGAAATCGGGGCTGTTGACTGCGTCGAGACTTTGATCGCGGCCGGAATAAAATCTGATGACCAAGCTCTCCTGAGAACGCTCGATTACGACGATACCAAAATGTTCAATCTATTGGTCGCTGCAGGATTGGACGTTAATGTTCCACAGCTCGGTATCGGACACGAGCTAATGCAGTCAACATATCCCTTGCGTGTAAGGGATATAAACAGAAACTCCTTTCTCTCAATTGTGGCACCTACCAGGGTGACAAGCGAAGTAGCCATTATTCAGCACCTTCTTGATGCTGGGGCAGATATTGATAGGCTGAGTCCCGTGCCATTTGAATATCAGACACCGCAGACAGCACTTCAAACAGCGGTCGAATGGTCTCACCATTCCGTCTCTAAGTTCTTACTGGATAAAGGTGCTAGTCCAAACAAACGGTCTCCAGCTTCCCCAACCCCATTACAGCAAGCCTGCGAAGACCTGGTCAATCGTGTGAGAGACTCTTCGACGCAGCGGGAGATTATCAACGCACTATTGGAGTCAGGTGCTGACGTGAATGCCGCTCCGGCAACAGTAGTGGGAGCCCAGACGGCTTTATAAATTGCTATGGGATCTGGAGATCTGGATCTTATTACTCACCTCATGTCCTACGGCGGTAAACTACTCAATGGATCAGACTATGATGGGATGGTAATGACCTACCTGGAAGCCGCCTTGTCATCCGGAAATTTGGCCATGGTGGAACTTCTAATCGAGAAGGAACCAAACATCGCACAATATTTGAAAGATAACCAAGGAGCTTTGCAAGCTGCTGCATTTTCTGGAAACCCCGAGCTCGTCGACTGGGTTATACATTTATGCACCGAAATTAACCAATGGTCGATCCAATCGGCCCTGAAGACCGCTGTCCGAAATGGTCATTCTGTATTTGTTTCGAGGTTGCTCGATATGGGAGCGGATATCAACGCCGGCATTTCCCCGCCCTTACTCGAAGCTATAGAGAGAAGGGATCAAGAGCTGTTTGACCTACTCTTGGCTCGAGGTGCCGATCCTAACCCAAATCAGTCCCTCATCAGTCCTCTTGTTATTGCCATCCGAAAAAGGTGGCCTTATGCAGTTCGCGCTTTGTTGGAAGCCGAACAGCCGTCCGTCAGCTTTGGGAGGTGTGAAGAAATGCCACTTCTAGAGGCGGTTCAGACAGGGTCCACCCTGTGTGTCCAGGTTCTACTGGAGTTTGGGGCCAAGGCCGATGACTACAGGGTCTCAGGATGCCTAGGTGTCGCTGTGTCAAACGGAGCTACAGACATCGTACAACTGTTACTCCTGCATGGTGCTGATCCTAACCAGCTTTCACCAGGGTCCGATCTAAGACCTATACATCTTGCATTCCTGCTATACGTCAACCTCGATATTTTGAAGGCTCTGATTGAATTCGGCGCAGACGTCAATGCCTATTCAACGAAAAGAGGGTATCCATTGCAGATGGCCCATGGGCGTGCCCGACAACTACTTCTTCGGGCTGGAGCTGACCCGGAATTACTTCCAAAGCCTCCAGTGTTCATACCCACACCAGACAGGTTCACAAATTTGCAAAAGGCGGCAGGTTCCGGGAATATCGACGAGGCCCAGATGTTGATCTCTAAAGGCGACAACGTCAATGAGCCAGCAGCTCATGATCGTGGTATGACTGCTCTACAGCATGCGTCGATCATGGGACATTTCAGCACAGTGGTTCTTCTCCTTGAGAATGGAGCGAACGCTAATGCTCCTGGTGCTGTGATCGATGGCCGTACTGCACTTGAGGGAGCGGCAGAAAATGGAAGACTAGACATTGTGCATTTACTCCTTGAGAACGACGATGAGCCCGAGTCGTTGGAGTTACGGTGTCAGGGTGCTGCACAATATGCTGAGAAGGAGGGGCATAAAGTGATTGCTAAAGCTCTCCGGGAATGGAAGAAGCAGTAGTTTGAGAGATTTACATGTTTGGTTTTCAATAGTTTCATTGAGTCTCTTTTCTCTAGTTCAAAATACAGTCATTACCAGCCATAACTTCACATCTACACCAATCCAAGAACCTAAACGCTCTATTAACGAAATACGTAGCTGTTTTGGTAAGCATGCTCAACAAAACAGATAGTCTATTCATCTATAATGTCTATATACTAGAAGATCGCTCCTTACCAGAAACCTCCTCCTGCAACCACTCTCTCCACTTCTCATCCTTAAGGATATGTCTAACTCTGGCCTCAAGCCACTCCGTGTTCCCCCAGAACCCCCACGACGCCTGGAATCGACACCAATCAACAAGAGCACACTCCCAATGTCGAATAAGCGTGTCCCAATCATATTCAAGCGGTGCCGGTGGACGACTCAACAAAGTCTCATGATATAAATACAGCAATGTTTCTTCTCCCCGATCCATGGCCATTTCGTGAGGTAGCGAAGGACAGTCTGTCAGCATGTCTAGAGGAACAGAGCATGTGAATAACTTGGCGAGATCGCACACTCCGAGACCGAGTCCAACGTATTGAAAGTCGAAGAAGCAGACATCTTCGCCTGACTCGGTGGTGAAGAGATTCTCCGACTTGACGTCGCCGTGGATGAACGACTCGAAAGATCGGCCAGTGGGTGTGAGGAAGTCAGCTACCACTTCGGCCGTAGACTTATCCGATCCCTGGAAGGGAGTACAGAAGGCCTCTGACCACTCTGAGTAGTCGTCACCAGCAAGTGAGTTGTACTCTACTCGTCGAGTCGCCAGATACGTATAACCTCCATTCAGCCACATCTTACTTCCCGCAGATTTCCCCTCCTCGCGTCGCTTGAACTCTTCCAGCGGCGGGAGAAGATACTCATCCAGGTTCGCAGGCAAAGACCTCCACGAGTTGCTGTGAAACTTGGCCAACCACTCCAGCGCAGACTGAACTTGTCGTGGACTAAGAACTGATCTCTTTTCTCCTTCAACTGAGAACTTTACTCTCAGGTCTGTAAGGATCATAGCAGTAACACCTCTTAGCTCGTCATCCTCACGCTTCGATTTCGAAGTAGACGTTAGGCAATGTGCCACCGCAACATCGTCATCCAATTGAGGGGCAACGTTCTCATAGAAATACTGTTCAACATCATAGCTAAGAATCTTTCGAAGATGACCCTCGTCTTTTAGGCCAGAAGGAGGAGAAATGAGTTTCAGAATGAGAAAGAAGGATCCATTGACCTCGGCGGTGTGAAGGTATTTGCGAATCTCACCCGCTATTTTGGCATTTTTTGGTTTTGCGGTGAGGGCGCAGATATGGCCATAGCCTGCCCAAAGAGTTTGAATCTCTCTAAAGGAATGGATTTCGAGACCTAAAGGGCTTAGAAGAAGTTCTGCCACGTGTCTTGAGCTCGCGTCGCCTTCTGACATTTTGAATTGAAGGTGAGGTTATCATGAAGTGGTCCCTGAGTGTAAAAGTCTACGTCATTGAAGCATACCGGGTCGGAAAAACGTATCGGAAGTGCGAAACTCCACAAGGCTAATAGACGATAAAGTGCGGAACGCTATTCGCCATTTCATGAGGCCTCAAATCCTATCGCTTGGCGTTGTAAGTCAAAGTTACACTTATTTAAGCGAAAATCCGTCGTTCCATAGAAAGAATTTCGGTGACAAAGATACCATGCTCGATTAAGTTATTACTCCGGGCTTCGCCTTGGGATCAACAGAGGATGCTGTCAATGGCAGTACATAGCCCCAGCGACCCCTGCCCTGAGACCGAAAGGACGCCAAGCGAAATGAATGATAGGGCTGAAAGCCGAATTCTTGCGAAACGCGCATATGGAGGGCGAAATCCGCAAATGGATGGCGGTGAGCGTCAAGACATAACTAGCTTTGACATTATAATCCTCTGTCGATGATGGATTTGCTACGAGCCAGGTTGTAAAAAATAATTGATGATCTGACGTTTACCAAGACTGGCGGCCTCTTCTTCCATCGGCCAGTTCCCCTTCTAGAAAACACAATTACATCCAAGCACCACCAAGACAAATGACTGCGGCAGTGTCCTATTGGGTGCGGAGAAAAAGGGATAAACTTCAGAATAGGGCAGCTCGGCCCGCCCAAAGAAGCTTATTTAACGAGATGACAGGTCCGTTTCCATGCAACAACCCCTGTCATCAAGGCTGAGTTTAACGCAAGGATTGCAGTGGCGTTCAAGGGATGGATTGGTTGAGACATTTTGAAGGATTCACGAAGATGAGGATAAATATTCGGGTAACCTCTCGTGTTTTGGTATCTCTCAGACTTCAACATCTTCATCAATACAAACATCATGCGATCTTCAATCACTCTCACTTTTCTCGCTGTCGCGCCTTTCATGGCCGAAGCGCAACTGCAAAAGAGCACAACCAAGTACAGCACCTCAACCGTCTTCCTCCCCCAAGCATCAACAGGCTCCTTCACCAACATCTACGCCTCCCTCATCACGGAAACAGGCTCAAGGACAGAATATCTCCTAGCCTGCCAAACAAACGTCAACGACATCAAGTCCTGCGGCGGCGACTTCTCAGCCATCACCGTGACATATGACAAGTCGAGCATGCGAGCGGCAATCGACTCAACAACATATGACTGCGCCATAGGCTCTAACTGGGCTGCGTGTGCTACCATCACTGCGCCTGCATGCTCGTCGGGCTCTGATACAGCTGGTTGCACTGCTACGGCGACTGAGGCTGCAACTAGAACGTTTCCTTCGTCAGAGAGTTCGCTCTGGATGACGCCTATTACTTTTGTGGATTTGAAGAAAAGAAAGGCCACTGGTACTAAGACTGATCAGCCCAAGGAGACGGGAAGCTCGGGGCATTGTAAGCGATCTTTGAATCTGCCGACAATTGCTAAACGAAAGGTTGGGCATGAAAGTGGCTCAGATTCTGGGGGTAGCAGTGGTGGGAGTAAGGTGGACACAATTGGAGAGGATGGCATTGCAAGTGATGCTAAGAACGCACGCAACCCAAATAAACATAACGGAGATGATTGTTCTGCAGCCCCTGTCGCTTCTTGGAGTTGGGGGGCTTTGGCGCTGGGATTTGGTGGATACTTGGGGTTGAACTTGGCTTAACCTGCATGGATGTTCATGTTCACGGCTGACATCACGGACACTTGATTTATATAGTACAACACATATTGGAGCGGATGATTGTTTCGATTTGAAAGCGACTACCCAGTTTGATAGTGCTTAAAACCCCAATTTCCAAACAAAGAACATGTCTTTCATGGCCATTCTAACATCATCATCCAACCGTGACTCCACACAAAAGAACAGTAAACATTGACTCAAAAGAAAAACGAACAGAACAGTAAACAGCCAAGAATATGTACCTCTGAAGGTCAAACACGCCTCTGATCCCAGTGTTTTCCAAGACATCCAATGTCAATCCAAAGAGCCTTCTTTATACCCCAATTCCAGTCTCATTCTGTAAGCACAAGTTACAAAACAAGCCCGTACAAGCGACAATGGTGTCTCCTGTTGGAGTCCTCTTCCCATAGTCAGACTTGATGCTGCGGTTTTTCCTGCGTAGAACGATTTTAGGACGCTTTTTGTCACAGTCATTCGCAGTCTTCTGCTCATAGTGTCTCACAGACTTGGCCTTGCCGCTGTGGTTTTTCCTGCGCAGAATGATTTTGATGGGCTTCTTGCCACGGTCCTCTGCAGGCTTTTTGACAATTTTGATGCGCCTCTTTCCACTGTCTTTGACAAGCTTCTCAGCATAGCCGATTGGTTCCAGGCGTGCCTCAACATTAACTGTCCCTGTCATTTCGACGTCCTCCAGGAAACTTTCGATCTGAACTGTCCTCCCCAATTCCCTACTGACGAAGTCCTCAACGTCACTTCTGCTCTTAGGAAACATTGCCGTTACACTCGCGTATTTCTTATTCCTCACCAGAAACATGAGAGGATCGAAAGCTGGCTTCTTCACCATCGCCAGCTCATGGTAGTGATTGAGCATTGGCTTGAACAAACCCGAGCGAATTTCGTCCTGAGCCGCTTCCCAGGGATAAACATCGAGCTTGCACTCTATTGGTACACCATTGCGTGGCCTGTGTGCGAAGAACTTTGCCGATTCCTCTTTCCACTCATCAATGATGTACGATTGGAAGCAGAACAGGTCCCATGCTGCCATGGACTCGTATGTCCACCTGGGTTGCCAATTGTTTTTCTCGGTGGCTAGCATTGGACCGAAGGGGTGGGGAACTGTACAAGCGAGACTGAAATCCACAAATGTGCCGTTGATGTACTGGTCAAACTTTAAGTCTCTGACCACGATGCCATTGAAGTGAAGCATGTGAAGATTTTGGAGCATCTGAGGAAAGTGAGTCACCATGGCCATCTGGTCATGTTGTGATCGGAGTGCCTGGTCGTAGTAGGGTGACATTTCAACCCAGTCCTTAACGATGCCGAACAAATATTTATCTGGCGACATCTCAGGTGCGAACAAGGCTTGCACATCCCGGTAACGACCCCAGACTGACTCCGTAAGCTTCATGTCGATTTGCTCGACGGTATGGCGAACCCAGCCGTGGACCTTCACGGCGAGGTGTTCAACATTCTTCTCCTTGAGTCTGCCGAATGCGCGGCATTCATTCTCAAAGGGACTGAAATACCAGTCAAATGCTTCACAGCAGTTCCACAGCTCTTTTTTATCTCCGTAGACTTGATTGTAGTATATTTTGTTCTTTGGCAAGCCGTCATCGACGAAGTACTTGATGGCGTACAGACGTCTGTTGATCTTTGCTTGCACGATGACGCCGTGTGCGGAGTCAACCTGCAAGAGCTTGAGGAACTCGACCTTTGACGACATGAGATCGCCCCCGTAGGGAGCGAGCTGTGGGCCTGGACAGGCGGGCAGAAGCCCGAGGTCTGGAAGGCTCATGGTTAAATGGTGTAGTAGAATGGGGAGAATGTGCGTGAATGTGAATCCTTGGTTATATAACGAGTTTGAGATGTGAAGATCTGGATATCCAGCAAGAATGTGATGATGGAAGGATGGTCTGTCAACAGAGACAGAAAGTCCAGAAGTGCTCTTTTATCGACGTGAACAAAGTATAATCTTGTGGTAATAAATAATCTCTCGATTAAATTCGCTCAAATATATGCATCTTTTCTCATGTTTAAACGTTTAGAGTGTCTTCTGCTTGCCAAAATCGAAGTCTAATCTTGCCACGAGGAATAAGGCTCCACTGTGAGGCATCTCGTGCAGCAGGTGTTTTCTTTCTGCTGGTTGTCTTATCGGATCGATCAATCGAGGTGGCGCAATAAAAAATGAACTTTATCTTGAATACACTTTCAACGTCATGTACAATGTTTTGTCAAATCATCTCAATCATTTTCTATCCTTAAGCACTATGGACCCTCCCCTGCTGCCGTCCAACCCAGGTTCGCTGTATTGATGATTGGACAAGCCATTTCCAAAGACAAGGTCCATGAGGGCCAAACAGCTACTTTCAAACCCTATTTATCAAGGCTTAGTATCCTTAGGGAGACGGAAACCTAGCCCAAGTTCCTACCTGAGCCTCTCTCTTTGGCTTCCAACCTTTCCCTCAGTGCATCATTCTCCCTCCCCGTAGATTTCCTCTCGCTCAGCGCTTCCCATCTTAGCAATCGTATCCTCGACCTCTCTGTCAACCTTCTCAACCTCGAGCACAAACGGCGCTTCCAGACTCTTCTGGATTCGAGTGCGTTCATCATCCCCAGAGACAGCATATGAGTCAACACAAAGCTTCTCAAAGCGCTCCACTATATCGTTGATATTCCCAGCGTTTCCATCCCCCTTTCCAAGCGCAAGCTGAGCGCTGTCGACAACACGAGCAGATATCTTCTCCCATACCTGAGACCGCCACTGGACATGGTGAAGAAGACGGATGGGGTAGACTCCTCTCCTTCCTTCGTCGACAAACCTTTTCACATAATGTCGGTTGATGAAATTCATCAGACGATCAACACGGTGAGCAGCCTTGGAGTACTGATCCCACTCAGCGAAATATGATTCCAGCAAGACATCGTCCTCCTGGAATTCGAGCTTCTCCGCCACGGGTTGGAGATGGTCAGCAAGAAGGTTGGTCAAGTCCTTGTAGATACTTTTGGCAGCAAGCACTAGGATAGTCGTCAGTATAAATTTCAGATCAATACTCATACCTTCATACTATAATCCTTATCTATCGCACGGATTACCAAACTGTGTACAGCCCTAATGCGAGTTAGCTAAAGTTAACCTCGAAGAAGACATGCTTAACTCACGTGTAAAGGTCCATATACTGTAGAACATCAAACCTTGTTAGCGATATAGTGTAATTTCTATGATAACTTACGGCATTTGGAAGCATCTGAGCTTCGGGATCCTTAAGAATGGAAGAGATACCGTTCATTAAGAACGCTTGTAAAGCTTCGGGATCGCTCACGTCTGGCACCTTAGGTGTGCCTGTGTTCGCTATGGTTTCAGTCATGATGGAAGAGTGCAGATACTGAGTATTATTTGTTTCTATCACAGATACAGACGAAGGTGACAAAGTTCATAAATGCAGATGTTTGATATGAGTCAAGCGGCACAATCACGTGGCGTAACAGGCAGCAGGATAAGTCATCCGGATTCCTAAAAGTGGAGCACTATCTGAGTCAACCAAGATCAAGCTCCTATTCTCCAATCATGTCGAGTATTTTTGGTATTATTGGACCGACTTATGGACAAAGTGAAAAACGCTGGTTTTACCAGGGATGGCTCTGTGCATCTGTTAACTTAAATTCGAGGAAAAGGCGACTGTGAAAACTTACCCTACCGTCCCAGCACCAGAAGGTGCCGCTGTCCTCACTATTCTTCTCCCCAATGACATTGAGCATACCTCGAACACTCTCATCCGGCTCCAACATAACTCCCACATCCCATGGGATCTCAATAGAACCCATATCGCTATTACATATTAGCCAGAATCCAGTCTCCCAAAAAAAAAAAAAAAAATGCATGCTTACGTATTGACTTCGCCTGGATGAAGAGCCAGAACACATATCTCAGACCACTTTGCGCCTCGTCTTTTCAACTCCAGTGCCATATGTCTCAATGCCTGGTTTAATGCGCTCTTGCTTGCGGCGTATGCTGCATATCCATCTTCATTGCCGAGGAAATTTCCAGCTGAGCCTGAATCGGATGAGATGAAGATGACTTTTGATGGAGGTGATGAAGCCTCCAAATTGATCAGCTTTTGTGCGCAGATGATGGGTCCAACTGCGTTGGTCTGTAGATGCAATGCAAAATCTTGATATGTTCTGAAAATGGAAGTTAGCAGTTGTTTCATAGGATGATTAGGCCATGAGGTAGTACAGTTCTGTTGCTCGGTTTGGATACTTGAGGATTCCCGCATTTAGAATGACATTTCCCAGTTTCGTGCCACTCTTGGTAAGTGCACTGATTCTCGCAGCAAATTTCTACAACAGTAAGCTTCTTTCAGTCGCTTGCAGGCATTGAACTTACATCGATACTCTCGCTGTTGGCAACGTCGCACTGCTCAATCACGCAATTCTTTGGATTGTTTTGAGCTTCAATCATGCTTGACAGTTGCTTGGCATTGTTTGGATCGCGCACTGTTGCGATCACCTGTTTCCCAGCCTCAAGAAGCTGTTTGACAAACTCGAGACCAATGCCTCGGGATGCACCAACTACTACCCATGTTGCCTCTGCCATGGTGAGATTGAAAGAGTTTGGTATATTTACCTAGATTGGAATAAATAAATGCTGCCAACGGCGTCATTGATCAAGCGAAGGTGGGAATATAGTCTATATATAATAGTAGCTCCGTCTCAGTGGTTGCCGGTGAGGTAAGCCGGTGGGGATCAACAAGCGCGGGGTACGATAGCGTTGTTTGTCTCAATCCGGAAGTTAAAATGCATTTCGTTCGCGATTGTGATTCACGACAGAAGCGATAGATGCAGTTTCATTAATCGCAAAAAATGCCTTGATTTGGAAGTTAAAGTTCATTTATTCACAATCTTAATTAGGAACTTCAGATCATCGGGTGCACCTTTCCCACTGCGGGCCTTACCCTTCAGCACACTGTTCTTATCCACCATCACTAATAAACGTCCACTTCTAACACCAAGGTACGAAAAAGCGAGATCCACCTGGTCACCCATCCAACTAACTCGTTCAGTCTTCGGCGCATCGAAAATGGATCCTATAAACAAGAGCCTCCATCTTTCCCATGAGTTCGTCATCAGCTGCGGCACTGTGACAGTGGATATAAAGAGATCCAAAGTTCTCCTCATCCGCTGGCGAAAAACTGGTGAAATCATGCTTCCTAAAGGCCGCAAGGATCGAAGTGAACGCCTCGAGCAGACCGCTCTACGGGAAACATTTGAAGAAACCGGAATACACGCCCAACTACTGCCTGTGGGGATTGATACCTTAGCCACCCCGCCACCTTTGGTTGATGCCGAAGGTCGCCGAGAGGCCGCCACTGAGCCCATTGCCTTATCTCAAAGAGTTGACCACCAGGGGATACTGAAGGTCATTTTCTGGTACGTCGCTGAAGCAGACTCTACGGTTACTCCGGTGGATGGAACGCAGCAGCAGGATGAGGACTTTGAGACCATCTGGGAAGATTTTGGCAATGTCACCTCGACACTGTCGTTTCCTGACGATCAACGCATTGCCCAGGCAGCTATTGGTGCAATCAACAAAGGGGTCGCACATGAGTAGTCGGTTTAGCTACTTATCTACATAGAGAATGCTCATCTTCGCATTGCATGCAGTGAAAATTCTATACCATGAGATTCAGAACTCGAGGCATCACTTAATTAAGAACACAGCAGATAGAGAAATCTGCTTTACTGTGAGGAAATCTAAGTTGGTTGGCATTTGGGGAAGATAACAGACACAAGTTATTAGGTGGAAACAATCGAGTATAGAAAAACGCTTGCGTTGGAAGATTGGGAGACAGTGAGACTGTGGGCTGGGTAGAGTCACTGGTCTCTGCTCTCCTCTGCTTACAATGAAAAAAAAAATGTGTGCATAAAAGGGGGATGTTCACAATCAAGGCGTATAAATGCGGGATAACTTTGGCCAACACTGCAATTTTAACCCCCGCCCAGGCTCCGAGTTTAAACCCCGGGCGGAGGTTAAAATTGCAGTGAAGCACGGAGAAGGCGGCATTCCCCAAAAGCCCAACGCCCTCTTCCCCCAATACTGCCTTTGGTGAGAAATAGTGACTTGCACTAATCACTCTAACCCTCTGACAGCGCTGCTCATCTACTATATTCCGTGGATAGTCCCGACTTATCGCGAGAAGATTGTATGTAACGCTCCGGCTATTGTAATTGCCGTCTGGCTTGAACAGTATGCGTGTTTAGATAACAGATGGTTATTTCTAGATCGTTGGAGGGGATTACAGGGCAGGGTTGAAGAGCCGTAAGCTTGACGCTACATTGCTCAACAGCTGTGCCGCTTTCCAACATACGTGATCAGATGACTGTCAGATACCCGGCATGATAAGCAGAATTTCTACTCGTATCAAAAGTCGCACAATCTACGTTCTTATTCTGAAGAAACAGATTTTGGCACAGGAATCTCAGATGGCAGACGCAGTATACTCAACGCCTGAATGGTATCTCAAAGCCCAGGACAAAGACGTAAGCAGCGATATAGGCCGATTAACCATTTACCACTTCGGATTCAAACAAGCAGCGCAAGGAACGCTGATCTTTCCGCAACTTGACTTTTCTACTCCTCGCGCTGTACTCGACGTCGGAACTGCAGATGGGCTCTGGATACGGGACGTCCAATCTACAATCCCCGCACCAACTCACGGTCAGCATACTTTTACCGGCACCGATATCAATGTTTCTTTCTTCCCAACTACCGCTACAGAGGGGATCACGTATGTGAAACACGACATAAGAGATCCAGCGCCACAAACCTGGTATGACTCTTTTGACCTTGTCAATATGCGCATGATCCTCATCGCCGCTGGTTCAGGCGCTGCTCAGCGTGCGGTGGTCAATGAGCACATCAGACTTCTCAAACCAGGCGGTTGGATCCAGATCGGAGACTGTGATCGCGTCTGCCCAACTTCAGCGGCCGAGAATCCGCGTTATCATGACATGTTTGTGTGCATCCGGGCTGTTTGTGAAGCATCGGGCCTAGATCCCCTCGAGACACCAAAGATGAAGTCATGGTTGGTTGAAGCGGGCCTTGAGGACGTACATGAACAGACGGCAATGAGGGCAGTTGGGAAACGAAATGTTGAAGAGGAACTGGGAAGGTTGGGAGTTGAAGTGGATTTGGTTATTGCGAAAGGGTTTGCGACGGGTGCTAAGGGTAAGTTTCGACAAAGGATTAGAGATTAATACTAACTTTAGCAGCGTTGGACCCGGATATCAAGCCACTGCCGGATGAGCGCTTGGATTCATTGGTGCAAGATCTGGAGACGGAGTTGACTAACACAGGAGCGTATTTTCCAATGCGCTTTATCTGGGGTAGGAAACCTTGATGAATGGGGAATTAATATGCCTTGCCTAGGAATTAACGGCATCTTCGATACATGATTGCACTAAGATAGAATTGGGTACCATTCCTTCAAGCAAACTACCCAACTCAAGTTATCAAGAAGCCCATCAATCCATCAAAGCCATCTCGTCGGCGGACAGCACCTCCAACAGGTTTCCATCAGGATCCCCAGCGAAGAGATTATGCTCATTGGTCTTGGTCAAAACATCTTTAATGGCCTTCCACCCCTCATCGCTCAGATCAGAAGCATCCCCAAACGCATACGGACTTCCAAGTGGTCCTGCCTCAGGCATCGGCTGCCCAATCCCCTTGTAAACCACAGCTCCATACTTCTCCAGGCGCTCTTGTGCCTTCTCGATATCTGGTACGACAATTCCAATAACAAGTCTAAAGGAATTCGTGCTCTCCCGTCTAGTAACTTGAGCCTCCTCGGCAGCGTTCAAGTGGAACAATGAGATTTGACCAGCCATATTATTCTTATTACGAGTCATCTCCTCGGCTGTCTGAAACCCCGTCCCATTTTTTCCACCGCTGCTGTGGCCGAGATATGTGATGGAGAACTCTGATGTTGCTTGAAAAGTGAACATGTGTCGAAATCCAAAGACTTGGGTGTAAAAGTCCAGGCTGCGAGTTACGTTGCTGACAGTTATTCCTACGTGGTTCACGAAATAACCTGCAGTTGCTGGATCGGAAGGGACATCGGAACCTGGGACGATGGCTGGTGTGGTGGCCAGAGTCGAGCCCAGAAACAGAGCGAGTGAGGCAATAGTGAAATGCATGATTCGACATGTTCAAAACCGAGAAGATTTGAGTCTTGCACCATCAGCACTCAGATGATTGTTTCCATGGCTTTATACTTTCCCACAAATCCAGTTATCTAAGAGCTCCGTGAGATAAAGTAAGCTTAGATAAATGACTACCGACGAACAGCGAGGCGCGAGGCGCGAGACAGGAATAACGAACTTACTACCTATATATATCCTGAGTATTTGCCAATAATTACTTTAGTCATTCCTTGGCAAGCCGTAAGTATAATTTTGGCTAAATAAGAGCAGCCCATTTCGCTGCTCGCGAATTCAATTCTGACCGACGCCGGGAACAAATCTCACTCATATTATATCACAACATATGCTTCGATGAAACTTGACGTTCTTGTACTTATTTAGCTATACTATGAGCGAGGGGAGTTCTATTGACCAAATAGATTATTTCTGAAAGACAGACAGCCATAGACATCATTTCCAACTCTGTTATCCCTCTTCTCATCTAAGTTAACCTATGCTTCCCGCAAGCTTCGTACAAAAGACTTTAATCTCTTGTAAGGACCATAACATCTCATTTATTCCCCTAACTCCAAATCAGCTGTCTCGTTGCTTAATTGCGGGGAAATAGTTATGGGGGAGTGAATTTGAGGGAACTTACTGCTTGGGAACAGCTTGCTTTGTAGAAGTTGGCCAATAGTGACCATGGCTGTGATGATATCGAGTGCTGAGCTTATGGTGGTGACATAAGCTTGGATTATGACGATGCCAACTGTGTCGTCCGATGATTTGAGTGGTAGTAAAAGTAACTGAAGACTTCAGCACAAAGCAGATGGCTCAGTTTCTCAGCCCTATTGTGAGAGGCTTTTGTAACTGTGTGGTTTCTTGAGTTGAGAGGTTTGATGGCAACTAGAGTTGAGGACTATAACCAACAACGATAGGTCAAAAAGCAGAAATCATACGTGGGTTTAAATATTGTTGATTTCAAATCATCTCTTTACATTCTAGATGACTTCCACGGCCACGAGTTAGTTTGCCTGCTTCCGTGCAGGGGCACTGAAGAGCTTATCTCTCAGAGTGGTCAGGCTCCATTAGCATGTCATTGGAGTTATTGTTAGGTTCGGTCCTGGTTTCAGACCACCTTGGCTTGTATCATAGCAGAGGAAAGCTTCCTTCTGCCAGGCACATTTCTGCGCACTTGGGAGGAGATTGGACATGGTTGGACTTTGTTAGAATAGTTGGGCTCTTAGATTTCTTATGAACTCCTTAGATCTGAAGGGTAAAAAACTGCTGAATTTCTGTCTGAGCGGCTATCGTTCAACCCAGAGACATCTATAAAGGCAAATGTGATTTTCCCAGCCTCACTTGCAGCATATTCTTGCGCGGACCTTAACGTGTCTCTGTAAATTTCTGGCGAATTGAATCTAGTTATACGAATCTCCTCGCATGACAGACGCAATCAAGGGTACATTAGCATCAGTAACCATTCTGTCTAAGTCCCGCTAGTCCTCTGGTTTCCAACCTGACCCGTGCCTCCGTCCTCTGCACAAGCCTCTCACCAGCCTCCTCACCAAAGATAGTCCGCAGCACACTCTCTACCAGCCCACCATCTGAGGATGCAAACTTGAAACCATCTCCCAGTGCACCGCAATCCAGAAGAAGGTCATGGCCGTATACCATGCCCTCCGTGAGATATCCGTCGCTTCTCCTCGCGATACAGACTCCCAGCATGAGACGATGAAGAGCTCCCATACTGAACGACCATCGATCAGATGTACAGGCTGATTTGGATATGCACTCTCTGTAAGGAGAAGTCGCACCACGTCGAGATCGATGTTCGTCTCGTCACGTTGTGAGTGGCAGGGCATCTTGAGCGTCATCACACGCCGTGGCCGTAATGCATAGCCAAGTAGAGGCCGTCCTGCCTTTCGAATTCTATACCCATTTTGACCAAGCTTTGTCCGAACATGTTCGACAAGTCCGGCTTGTACAGTCAGCGGCAGCCAGTTACAATGCCCTCCTTCATGATATTTATCAAGACCTCTCGTTGGTGGCAAGCCTCGCATGTGAGTCCAGTGTTCCCCAATCAACTCTCGTGTACACGCTGTATTAACACGATCAACCGCGTCAAGCATGTCTTTGAGCTGTGCTTTATATTGTAGTCCGCCCTCCAGCTGTTCGACCTCGTGCGCGTAGTACAGCAATTCATCGACAAGACTAATGAGTCTATTCCGAGCTATAGCTTTGTGGAAATCGGTCCTTGGCTGCTTCTTCAGAAGAAAGAGCATCATTCCGCAGAGAGATAATGGGGGGTTGAACGGGATAGCCAGCTGCGATATGAGTTGTTTATAGGAGCAGTCTCTCCAAAAGTCGTGAACGGTTCGATGTAAGAAGTCGACGGGGTGCATTAGAAATATGGTATGGCCTTGGTCAACAACTGCAATTAAGTCGCCTGCATCTATCCTGTAAGCGCAGAGTTCAGGCCGTCTCCGTCTCGAAAACTAAATGATTGTCAAGAGGTGCCATCCCTGCCTTGATCGCATACTCAGGTTTCATTACCTTCTTTTCAAATAGCGAAAATGCAAAAAGCGGTTATAATTGAACCTGGTGCAAAGTGACGAGAAAGATATGTGCCATTTCATCGCGACATCTCGGCTTCGTATGAGAGATGACGTGGTGAAGTGCGCCTCAAGGTCTACCAGAAATCTATCCACAATCTCCCGCAGCTTTACGAAGGTTTCACCTCGATCAGCTGCATAGACAAGGTCTCTGGTAACCAGATAAACCCACAGCCAAACGACTTTAGTCTGAGCGGCAACTTGACCCATCAGGTCTTGGACACTTGATTCTGGCGCCTTCTGTAACACCTTGAATCTTCTACCTTCTCGTAATTTCCTACGTATGTATACCCTCATATCAGACTCCGGGAAGACCTGCATCTGAAACATCAAGTCTTTCAACCAAAGCATCTCATAAATATTGGCCGCGGCCGGTTTGAAGCGCAGATCTTGATATTAGGTTTGCAAGAGATAGCAGGAACTTGTTATTGACTTCCCTATTCCCCATAAACTCATCCAAGTTATCGATAAAGAAGCAAAAACGCGTCGTCAGAGTCGATAACGCTACGATGCGATCGAAGACAACTTTCAGCTCATCAAGGGCCCATAGTTCGTGGGCGTTGTTGATCATGGCCAGAGGAATGAGAGTGGGTATCTGTCTGAGTACCTGATAGAGCAGGCATACAGCCCATGATGCTTTGGATGACCAGAACTATCATTAGTAATATCCAGGACATTGAATGGAATGGGTTTTGGTTGAACTCTCTGTTGCATTGGCAATTTTGGGCATTATATTGATCTTTCCTATACGTTTCGTCTTCGACGAACCATATAGTGACAGTGTTGCTATTTCCAGGATTCTTGCTCATGATATTAGGGGCGGCTGGGGCTATCGCTCAGTTTGGTCTTCAGAATATTATTGATGCTCGAATCTAGATCCGGTACAGATTAAGTCGGGAAAAGACCAGTGAAATCTGGAACAAAATGTTATTGATCAAAGTATCAGTAATTAGACATGACTTTGTATACACTCGCGTCTTCTAAGCGAGTGTTAGGGAATATAGGTTATTGATCAAGCAGGTATCTAAGAAAGAAGGTAATGCCTAGGATAGTCTACTTTGCGTGATTTCTCCAATCCATTCTTTGAGAGAGTCTTTGAAAGTAAACCCCAACCGTTACAATTTCCCAATGAAACCTACCTATCCCGTCGTCCGTTTAATACTCTCGCTTCCGCTACTCAGGTAAGCCTATCTCAACCGTTTCAACAACCATCCCACAATCCCCATTTTCACCAGCGCATATCCCCACGGGGCAGGTAGAAAGCAAGATTGACAATGCATGCGGGTCTGACATATTACATGTGCACTTGTGATATGATCCTCCATACCACTCCAAAGACAAACAACAGAGCAATGCGAAGTAATGATTCAGTTCCTCGGCTTGCCTAAACGGGACATCCGCAATCACATTCACTAGCAAATCTTCCTCCTCCCACAACAAGCATAAACATGACTAGAAACCCTGGGACTTAGAGTTAGATCCACTATTATGGCCCTCGGGGTAAGGGGAAAAAAGCGGAGGACTTCTCCGGTTCTCCAATTTAAATGTCCTGCTGCCTGGTCAAAGGAAGGGATCGTCAGTCCGTGTCTCACATTCTCCACGTCTTTATGTAATCGTAATCTCCAAGGGAAAAGTCGGGGAAATGGAGACAAGTTACTCGCCACACCTTCGATCTAAGGTTGTAAATTGGAGAAAGATGCGGAGATGCACGATGTGTAAGTTAAGTTATTAAAGATATAGTTATAGTGGTCTATTGATCTATAACTCTATAATGCCATTGGCAATCTAATAGTCTCAAGACTTTGAAGAAAGGGTATCTAAAATACGTGTCTAACACAATAAACGGTTTCCTTGTCGGAACCCCCGTATACTCCTACTGATCAGCCACTTAGGACTTCTCAGAGTTGAAGCCGGACTCGTCGCGGACAGTGCCAGTCTCCTCGCTGGGCTTCTCCATCATTCCACCACGACCAGGCTCGTCGACAAGACCCAGGCGGATAGCCTCGCGCTCGACCTCCTCGTGAGTAAGGAAGGGAAGCTCCTTGGCGGCCTGGACGTAGGACATCTTCTCGACGTAACCCTTGGCGAAGATGATGTCGATTTCCTCGAGAGATCGGTTGGCAGTCTGTAATTTGTTAGAGTGTGTTCACGTAGAGAGTGAATGATTGAGCTTACCTCGGGGTAGAACCAGTACAGAATGGGGAAGAAAGTGGCGTTGGCGCAGCCAAAAAAGAGATAGGTTCCCCAGTGGATCTTGGAGATCATGATAGGAACAATCATGACAATGACAAAGTTAAACAGCCAGTTGGTGCAGGTAGATGTAGCGTTGGCCTTGCCACGGGTCTTGAGGGGGTTGACCTCAGCAGGGTACAGCCAAGGAAGAGGCAACCAGGTAGCACCGAAAGAGGCAATGTAAGTGAAGAGACCAGCGATGGCACCCTTGGATATCTGAGGCGCATTGTTACCAGGATCAGAGCCACCAGGAATCAGGAAGCCCATGGTCAGGAACATGGAAAGCATCTGTCCAGCAGTACCGATGAGAAGCAACTTGCGACGACCGACACGCTCGATAAGGAACCAGGAGGATGTCGCAAAGATGGAGTAGACAATCATGTTGACACCACCGAGCAGAAGAGCAAAGTTCTTATCGCCAAAGATGTCGGTGCACAGAATAGGGAAGTAGTAGATAACAGCGTTGCAGCCGCCGACTTGCTGCATGAACTGCGAGCCGGAACCGAGAAGCATACGGCGGAAGTGCTGCGTCTTTCCACCGGTGAAGAGAGCCTTAACGGGAGTGCTCTTCTGAGCAGCGAAGCCAGAGGCGCGGATGGAGTCGACGACACGGTCACGCTCAGCTCGGGTCTCGTCGCTGTCGACTTCGAAACCACGGATGGCGGCGATGACACGCTCGGCTTCCTCGTGGCGGTCGTGGGTGAGCAGCCATCGAGGGGACTCGGGAAGCCAGACCATGGAGACGCAGAGGATAAGACCGAAAACGACCTGGAAGGCGATGGGGAAGCGCCATGTGAGGTCCTGGGGACCGTAGGAGCAGCCGTAGTCGATCCAGTAGGCGATGAGGGTACCGAAGGCAATGATACCACCCTCGATACAGATGAGAAGACCTCGGTTGGTGGTGGTAGAACACTCGGCTTGGTAGGTTGGTATAGTAGAGGTGTTGATACCGTTACCTACACCGGTGATGGTTCGGCCAACAATGAGCTGCGCAAGAGCAGAGTGGCCCTTCATGGCAGTAATTTGGATGATAACACCAAGAATCATGATCCAACCACCAAGAATCATAGCTCGTCGACGACCAAGCAGATCACCGATCCAGAGAATGAACATGGCACCAGCCAAGCACCCAATCTCGTAGATAGCAGTGACAAAACCCTGCATGGTACTATCCTTTGTCTCGGGGAAGTAATCATGGAAAGGGTCAGCGTCAATAATACCAGACATGACACCCTGATCATAACCGAAGAGTAGGAAGCCAGTTGTAGCGACGGTCGAGATGGCCAGGGACAATTTCTTGCCCGTCAGGCCTGCGAAGTGAGGAGGCATGGTGAAGGAATGGGTACCAGACCGTTATACCTAACAAAATAAAAAAGAATGCAGCTCACCCAGGAGCTGTAAGCACAAGCGTGTGTGACGAGAAGTAACCGTTGGACATTGGGGAAGACATTGGGGTCTTTATAAGTTGAGAGTTGGTCTAAAGAGTTTTCGCATCCCAGACATGTCGGACAGACGTGGAGATTAGTGGTCCACAGACTCCACGGGTTGAAGTGATGATCATCCTGGAACAAAGTTAACAAAGTTGGTCAAACATCAAAAAGTCCCTGTGTACATATCCTGGAGTATCTCCGCATGTGCAAGCGGAGCCGAAGGATGAGGATTATTGGAGACTGTCTGAGTCGTGTCCACCAACACCCAACCACTGTACAACTCCACTGTAAACCCTCACTGTAAACCAGCATGTAAGCGCTGCCTTACAAGGCCTACAGGGCACACAGGGCACACTCACTGTAAATTTGCCCGTGCCGGCTTCCGACTTTCTCGGATCTGCCAAGACCGGAGCGGCCCCGTTGTCCTCGGTGTTACTGTAAAAGGAAATGACGTCAACCAGCGGTAAAGGCGCCTTTTCACTTCTGAAGGAGGGTCGGATGAAACGTTCTCTTTGGTGCTTAAACCCCTGTACTTGGCGATCATTAGAACGGCAGAGACGTCATTGGTTCAGGGGGCAGCACGATAGCCTCGCCTCTAGAACACACAAGGTAGGTCGATAACTGTATGGCTAGTTGACCCGACCTCGGTTTCTATATGTACACGTGAAGTTTTCTGGAGGATACTGATAACTGTCATATCACATACAGCGACGATCAAAGGGTCTTCCCCAAAGTCCACATCACCTAAAAAACTGGCGAAAAAAAACAGGACCGCGGGGAGAACAACGGGCCTCAAGTTCGGGGCGTTTCCACTGTAAGTGAAGATCCATCCCTTATGCAGAGCGGACGAACAGCTCAAAGCGTGCAAAGGTCCAGTTTATTCAGTGAGACTTTGGCCCACGAGCAACAAAAGAAATGTGGTCCTACATGACAAATTATAAGTGAAAATGCCTTGGTTGAAGCATTCAATTGGCGTGGATGCACTGTATGTACAGTACAGTGTCGTACAAGTAAAGAGTTTTTAAACGAAAACAAGATCTGTTCCTGATTCCGGTGTGTGACCAATTAGATTTTGGTCTTTCGGTGGACCTCGCTGAGGGATGTTATTGGAGCGTGACGTGAGAGTTCAACGGTATCTCCAAAGATCTTGGGGTTTGAGTTCTGGGGAAGCTGATCAAAGGGTCCAGTGACAGATAATACAAGACAACACACAGACAATAGATCTTTTCGCATGTTGATCTTGCTCGGAATACCGTTTGGAATTGATGAGGACTATGCATGTCGTTCAAGCGCACGTGTCTTGGCCAGCGGGAGATCTTCATCCGCAGCGGTGCGTAGGGATGCCGTGGCACTTGGATCAACTTGGCGATGCTAGATACATTGGCATTCAACCATAAAGAACTACAATCCTCTAAAAAGTGATCAACATACCCTATGACACTGTAACAGACTCAAATTCATGATTCATAGAACCAACACTTCCCTTAACCCGACATCGGCTTATCTCCTATCATTCAATATTGATCAACAATTCATCCCACCCTAGACACACATGCATCCAACACGCGCCGATCCTATGCGCAATTAAAGTCAGATTCCTTCTCGGATTGCTTCTTTTGGCTTTGCGGTCTTATTATTAGATTCGTAAGCTTTAAGCCGCATCTAATCTCTCTGTCTCAGCCAGCATATCCCAGCACGTCTACCAACAGTCTAATACTGGTGAGCGACTTACATCGGAACCGGTTTGCCATCCGCTCTTGGCTCTCACGGAGAAAAAACATTTAGATCCTTGGTTTCTCTTGGCACAGCGGAAGACGGTCATTAGCCGAGCGTCTATGCGGGCATAATGAGGGTTTACCATGCGCCATAACTGGCTAACAAAGTTGTCCACAGCTTGGCGATCCGCTTTCACTCAGGTACCTATGATACGATATGCATTATTGTCACCGCCAGACCCTTAGGTGGGTTAGAGAATACACCTTTGAAGCATATCCTAAGGACTGCCTAGATCTTAGCTAAGCTTACCTCAAGTTTAGGCACTCCTTAGCAGATATTAGCCCATGGTCTTCTTGGTGTGCCTATTATTGTAACCCGCCTGACCCTAAATCCATGTCCGTTACACTGAGTCTCCGAATGTCTATCGTAAATGCCTTCTTAAATTATGAGTGTCCAAGTATTTGAACTGACGTGCTATAACTGTGACATGCGCCCCCAGTATTAAAAGTGTCAACCCCGTGGACCCTTTTTGTCGTATTGTGGGTGTTTCGCCGAGTTTAACACCGAGACTTCTCCATGCTTTTGTAAACGTTAAGTTTTGACGAGATTGTCGGATGCGGAGGTTCGGGGTCTGGGGATTTGGCATTTCACGTGGTGAGTGGATTGATGCAGCTGGGGAAAATTGCCACTGAGATACGATCTGCGATGACTTCCATGAGAACAGAAATTGAGAGTGGACATTCATACATTCATATGATCTGAGAATGAGTTTGTTTTTACTTTCCCTACAACACATCAACTGTAGTGACTGTCGCTGTCGTTGTGATTGTAGTTGCGATCGCTACTTTTGGTGTTGATGATGGCCGGTCGCATACAAGCACACCATGTCGCGCACAACACTCAGAATTCTACAATTTCTACGAAGACAAACGCAAAGAAAAAATGCGCTAGAATTATCAGAATCAGCTAGCGCGCAGTGATTCACAGGTGTAAGATGGACCGTCTCGCTGCTTTACCAGTGCAAATGGTTGTCAACAAAAAGGCTCACAACAAACGCCTGAGACTCTCGTCTTCTCATCTCATCTCTTCAACCTCGCAAACACTCGCTATCACGGATCATCAACACTCGAGGCCGAAGCATCAAGCTTGCGTATCAAGATGGTACGACATCATGTTCATCATCATCACCATTACCATCATCACTATGATGCTAATCACCCGAGCACACCAGCTGCCGTAGCTCGCTCTCGCCGTCACCAGTCGACTCCTTATAGTCGTCCACCCATCCCTCGGGCTTATCGACGACACGGAAGACATCACCGAGGCCGTCAAGCAAGCCGCATCAATGAGCAGCCCGAAAACAACCAGCTACAGCGACAAGACCAGGCCGATTTTCAGCAGACTGCCGAGGAATCTCGCCCCCCAATCAAACCATCCCAGCAAGACCATGTCCAAGATCCCGCTGAAGAGGCTCATCCTTCAAGCAACTCAACCCAACAAGAGGAATCGTACTGGGCCAATCTTGGTATCGTACTATTCGAAGACTCATTCAGTGCCGTCAACCTCGAGAAACTCTTGCCGCCATCGCTAGCTCGCTTCCTAAATGGTGGTGAAGATCTCCCACAACCCGAGTACCTGCTTGGCAACGTTGCGCCAAACACCAACCATCAGCAAACCAGAGAACAGGAAGAATCGACTCACCAGCCTGCTAAGCTCCCGCAGGGGAGCCATTTGGCAATCGTCAAGAAAGCTCACATCCAGCAATTGGTTCATCATTTTCTCGTAGTCAACTCAGACCAACAAGGACAACAGATTGACATCTGCTGGCGAGTCCCTGGCCCTAGAAACATCTGGCTGGCGAGACTTCGCCTCAGTCTAGTTCCTGAGCTGAAAGCACTGGTACGGGCTGAAGGACCGTCAGGCGAATAGCGGCTTTGCTGTATCCCCTGGCAAGAGGATGGAGAAATGAGATCTATGATCCTTTCATGGACTCCCAAGCGGAGCCGCGAAGCTCTCAAGGATGGAAAAGGGCTGCCGATGGGTTTGTACCCTGAGTCGGTATGGAAGCTCGGAAAGAGCGTGGGCTTCGAAGTGATGAGAGTTTGAGATAGTTCATATGGCTGGTAGTTTGTTGTTTATGGTGCTGAGTTTAAGACAATGGAACGACAGCGCAAGTACAGCACCGAAAGAACATCATCGTAGGAAACATGGGAATTTTTCAAGCAGTCGTCACAAAATTCGGAACGCGTATTGTTTTCTGCACTTATTCATTCACGTTACGGCAATCCGGGGTATTTACGGAGTTGGAACAAGGCACAGGGGAGGGATGCTGGTTGCTAAGGATCAAGAGTAGCCCTCATGTATGATAATTAAATGGCTATTTATGTATGAGTTTATGAGATATGAGCAAAGTGAGCCATCATGAACTTTTGCCAGTGCACTGCTTAACAGCCGGCAACACAAACATTCGTCACAACCACCTCAGATGTGCAACTCTTTTTCTTCAAACGCACTGTACTTCTTTCTCCTTTCTTCTTCAACCTCAACCCTTTCGCATCTCCTTCGTCGGAAGCACAGTAACAGCGATCGCAACATCACCGCCGCGTCATCACCACCATGGTTAACGATAACGATACCAGAGATCACAACGGAGGCTCTCGCGCAAGAGGACGCCTACGCCGCTCTCGAAAGCAGCGTTTTCGTCAGTGCGCCCAAGCCGCTCATCAGGACAGTAGACAGCAGAATGAGCATGAGGCTCATGGCGATGCTTCTCATGCTAATTCCCCTCAAGCCGACGATTACGATCCATCTCAGGACGATGCCGCCGAAGTCTTCAATATCCGTCCTCCTGTACCGACTTACAACCTGTTGCGCATCCTCCCAACGGTAGAGATTCTGACTGACCCTGAAGTCTTGGTCCGAAACCCTCGTTCAGACGGACCCCAGGTAGATATCTGCACTCGAGTACCTGGGATGTTTAACCACTGGGCCGCGCGATTGAGCTGTTACGACAGCGTGTACGACTTTTGGGACTTGATCATGTCAAATGCATGCTTCAATGATCGTATGGTTCATTTTTATATCGGAGGTTTTGGAGCCTCCTTCACCGACAACGTAGACCAGTTGTCACAGGTGCTGGTGCCGGGTGAGCTCATGAGCATCATCGCATGGACCAACAAGAAGCCTCCAGTAGATTTCAAGGTGGCCAAAGTGACAGTCACCCATTTGGACACACATCCGCCTTTGCCTTTCCTTCGCGAGTTTCTGGGCAAGGAGGGTTCAAAAATGCTGATCTAAATGATTGCAGAACTTCTCGTCCACTTTGAGAAGATCTTGTTGAAGTTCAAGATGAGACCTAAAGTTTTAGGCGCCTCTAATAGAGGAAAGCTCCATCGCAAGAGATAGTAAGTTGCTGCGTACAAAGACATTGCGATTTGCTAACCTGACATTCAGGCGACGCATATCGACACCCATCCCAATTACCAAGCGCCCTCGTCGTGACCAAGCAACTACCTCGACAAAGCCGCTGATGGCCGAAGAGGCCTCACCAATGTTTTTGAACGACAATCCTTGCCATGCACACTACCTCAGGCGACGGCGTTACTGAAAGAAAACGCAGCGGCGCCATAAACATGAGCGCCGATTGCCTGGGTGGATGAAGGGGCTACGATTGAAGGACGTATCTTGTGATGGACCTTCGACAAGGCCGCAGTTTGCCATGTCTTTCCAGTTTGGGGATATATGAATCATTGCCAGTGGATATTTGAAGCTGCACAGAAAACAAATTTGCTAAATATTCATGTCATTCTCGTTGTAATTGTCCAGACTTGATCAACCGTTGCAAACTTGCGTGTCAAACACTCAGCCGAGGAGCTTTAGGCATTGTACGAACTCGTCGAATGTTAGATTACCTATATTTTAATAAGGACCCTAAACTTTTATGAGTTGCTACAAACCTTTATCAAGTATGACTGAGTTTGCCTAAGGCTTAGGTTAGATTTAGCATCGGCATCCGGAATCGCAGCTAGTCACTACCTTGACACTGATCAACAGTTTGCAGGTAGCAAGGCCATATTGCTTCCTTCATACCTTTTCCAACCCAATAATGGAACCATTCTTTATTATGGTGTCATTATAGACAGTGCGAGCGTTCGTTTGCTCAGTAAAGCCGATTCGGCCGTTTGCTTCTACTTCCCCTCCGCTGTCGCTGCGCAACCATCTCCCATCACAAACATCACCAAACAAATAACAGTCCATCACTCCTACATCAGCAGAAGCGACAAGCAAAGTTATTTAAGAGTAACAAGTCATCTCAATTTTGAACCAAGCACTTATCTTCCTCCATCTCACAGTCCTATTTCTCACATTTACCTCTCACCCGCATCGCTCGCTACGCTCCTCGCTCGAACCCATCATGGCCGCCCCCGTCGCCGGCCGTCAAATACCCTGGATCGTCCTTGGAAAAGTACATGAAGCCGGCTACATGAGACTCTGCATCATGCCACTTCCCCAATGCCAACCCCCCCTTGCAATCACAGGCTGGCGCAACTTGACGCCTCAGCAACGTTCACAGGGCTTCACGTTTCTTGTCTTCAAAGATAACGTCACTGCTTCAATGCAGGAGCTTACAGAGTATATCTTTCAAGGCGCGAAGGTGGAAGTCACCATGGAGGAGCGTATGTCTAATGGAAACATCAAAATACTGTGGCTGGTGTATCCTGAGGGGTGAGTTTTACTGCTGCATATGCGGGCTATACTGACTCTTTCGCAGGTACGATGTTGATTCGATTCCTGCCATCTTTTGAGAAGTTGTCAGGTTGGAAATTGAGTGATATCAAGTAGTGGACACTGAGTCTTTAAGGATGGCTGCGGGAGGGCGGGCGTTAACGAGGTAAGACGCATGTTGTCTTTGACAGACTAAACTGACAAGAAGTTCACAGGTGTTCAATCATGTATTGAGCCTACTTTCTGACCCTATTTTGGTACAAAGACATGAAGAAACATCGGCATACAGCGAAGGAATGGGATAGGGCATCGAGCTCAACAAACACCGCCGTATTCAGGATATATCGACAGATGCTCACAGAAGACAAGCAATATTCTTTTCTTCTTTCATACAAATGCCTGCAGCGTGGCCAATCTTGATGTTTTCTCGTCATCTCAAACGTTGACAATCGCCATCTCTGTTTGCAGCAGTAACTAACGTCTCATCCGCGACAACATACCCAGGCAAGCGGATACCTCCTCTGCCGTTCATATCTGTGCGCGCGACCAAGCGATCTGTCCGCCCTTACATCCTTCGACCCATCTCCAGCCGAACGGCCGCAGTCATTTCCCCAATACCTCCACAATCCCATGTATCAGCTCAAGCAGCCAGTTCCAGATTGACGAGAACTCAGTGTCATAGGACGAGAGTCGCCAGTATTTCGAGCAATCTGCCAAGGGCTAATTTTTCCAGTTCTAAAATGAATGAGAGTCAGTGCCCCTATGATACAATAACGGAATGCGAATTGGATGGTTGGCCACTCTTCTGCTGCGTCCTTGGCATTGGACATGACCTCAACTCGGGCCAAGCCCAAACCCCAAAGACACGGTGCTTCCTCATGTTTCATCACAGTACTCCGACTTCCTCATACCATTCCCCTCTCTATTTTACGTCTATCGGTTGTCATCCAACGCCTGCGTCAGCCTCATGGTTCCCTCCGTGTCGCTACGGTCCTTGCCAACTCAACCTATTCTGTAGTGCTTCGCGCTTCTTCAATCTCCAATTCCTGGATGACCTTTTTCTCCAATCTCAACTGCAGCGCATATCCGACCTTCGCCACAATAGGACCATGATTGATGTATGGGGTTTGTCTTTGTCCTTCAAATCTTTGCGTTGTACACAGAGCCATGAACAACTTCAGGCGTTGGCCAGTCCAACAAAGATAGAGTCAATCGTATCAGATCCGGCGCAGGTCGGTTTATTGCAAGCGAGCCTCTTAGACTATGAACCGGAGCTTGTAACCAATAGAGTAGCACAGCTTAACACTCGCGATAGTGCCGCTCGGAAGACATGCCAACCTCACGTCCAAAGACATCACCTATTGGTAATCCTCCCGCAATGAAGCAGCTTCACAGCGATACTCAATCAATCTTTAAAAGTTATTCTTTCACAGGTAGCTATTCCAGGTAGTTGACATACCAAAATAGCCCACGAACAAAGCACCCATCTCCATTCTGACCCAAAGTCCAAGTTCCCATCCAACTCAACAAAGAACCTCAACCGTGCGTCCCCTCGATTCATATTTTTGACAATACCAAGAACTCAGATCAGTCTCATAACCACACTCAGTACCTCTGGGATTATGTCTCGATTCTTATATCATGCCTCGTCATTCCCTCATTTTCTCAACTCAAAGCATCATCGCAATCATGAAACTCATTATCGCAACAATCACATTCCTCACCATCGCAACCGCTTCTCCTCTGGAAGCAGCGGTTCTCGTACCTGTTTCCGAAAAAGCTGATAGTGGCTGCTATCACTAGTATGTCTCTTTTCCTACTCCCCTTCCCTACCCTCACCCTCACCCTCACC